>ONZH01010767.1:0-205294 GCA_900303285.1 Rhinella marina | reverse complement strand
AGAGTGTTCCCCTGGTGGCTGTGGGCCTGATGGATGTTGTGGGACTCTGGGAGACCCTCTCCTCTCTGCCGCCAGCGATGGTGGGTGGGAAAATCTCCATCATGTTCTGCACGAGTTCCCTCTGGTATTCCAGCAATCGATTCGTCCTCTCCTCTACCGGAATAAAAGAGGAGACGTTATCTTTATACCGGGGGTCCAGGAGTGCGAAGACCCAGTACAGTTTGTTCTCCACTATCCGGACAACACGTGTGTCCCGGGAAAAGCAGCCCAGCATGAAGTCAGCCATGTGTGCCAGACTCTGAATAGGCATGACCTCACTGCCCCACCAGAAGGATCACTTGCCATTTCCTCCTCTTCCTCTTCCGCCTCCTCTCCGCCCCATCCGTGCTGAACCAATGGGACGCACACAGCCTGACTGCTACCCTCGCCGCCAGCATCCTCCTCCTCTTCCACAGCCACCTCCACGTCGTCCTCCTCCTCATCCTCCTCCTCCTGCAACTGCCACCGTGAAGCAGACAAAAGTGTGGTCTGACTGTGTAGCTCCGTTGCGTCTCCTCCTACCCCCGTCTCCTCTGCGTGCAATGCGTTCTCCCTTATTGCGATGAGCGATTCTTTAAGGACGCCTAGGAGCGGGATGGTTACGCTCACTATAGCGTCCTCGCTGCTGACCTTCTTGGTGGACTCCTCAAAGATACGCAGTACATCGCATATGTCTGCCATCCATGGCCACTCGTGGTTGGCAAACTGAGGGAGCTGAGTTGGAGGCACGCGTGGATTCATAATCTGGTACTCCATCAATGCTCTCTGCTGCTCACACACCCTGGCCAACATGGAATAGGTGGAATTCCAGCGAGTGGGCAGGTCGCACAACAGCCGATGTTCAGGCAAATGGAGGCGTTGCTGGAGTTTTTTAAGCTAGCAGCAGCTACAGTTGACTTACGAAAGTGAGCGCACAAGCGCCGCACTTTCACCAGTAGCTCTGCCAGGTTGGGGTAAGTCTTCAGAAATTTTTGGACTACCAGATTAAAAACGTGGGCCAGGCATGGTACGTGATTGAGTTCGGCAAGCTCCAGAGCCGCCACCAGGTTACGGCCGTTATCGCACACGACCATGCCTGGTCCTAGCTGCAGCGGCGACAGCCACATCTCCGTCTGCTGCAATATGGCGTCCCTCACCTCTGGGGCGCTGTGCTTCCTGTCGCCCAAGCTGATGAGCTTTAGCACCGCCTGCTGACGTCTCCCCGCACCAGTGCTGCAACGCTTCCAGCTAGCGGCTGAGGGAGATGTTAAGGCACAGTAGGAGGAGGAGGAGGAGGAGGGGGGTTTATCAGAACCCATGCTGGCAATCTTGGGCGGGGGTGGTAGGTAGGCCGTCTCTGTTTGCGACCCCGTCCCCGCTTCCACTACATTCACCCAGTGTGCCGTTAAAGAGATGTAGCGTCCCTGGCCGCAAGCGCTTGTCCACGAGTCGGTGGTCAAGTGGACCTTTGCGCTGACTGCGTACCTCAGGGCCCGCCTGATGTTACGCGACACGTGCTGGTGCAGGGCGGGGACGGCACTCCGGGAAAAGTAGTGGCGGCTGGGGACGGAATAGCGAGGTGCGGCAGCCGCCATCAGGTCGCGGAAGGCCTGCGTCTCCACAAGCCTAAACGGCAACATCTCCAGGGCCAGCAGTTTGGAGATGTGGCAGTTTAAGGCTTGGGCTTGGGGGTGACTCGAGGCGTACTTCCGCCTGCGGTCGAACGCCTGCGAGATGGACAGTTGTTGGGACGAGGAGTGTGAGGGTGCAGGCAAAGAGGCGGGGGAAGGGGAGGCTGAAGGAGAAGGCCCCAAAGTAGCCGAGGCAGAGGCAGATGTGGAGGTGTCCTGGCTGGAGGTCTGGACCGCAGTGGCAGCACACAACACAGGGGAAGAGGCAGTGGCAGCAGGACCGGGCGCAGTTTGTATTGCGTTTGCTCTCTCCCACTCAGCCCAGTGCTTGACTTCCAAGTGACGCCGCATGCCTGAGGTGGTCAGATTGCTCTTCTCAGAGCCCCTACTCAGTTTTGAGTGGCAGAGTGTGCAAACCGCGCTCAGTTTGTCATCCGCACAAACATTAAAAAATCTCCACACCACAGAAGTACGAGGCCTCGATGGGGGAGCTTCGCGCGACTGCCCGCTGCCGGGAACAGCTTCGGCCCTGCTGGCTGTGGCCTCACTACTTTGTCTGGACTGTCCTCTGCCTCTGGACATCCCTCTGCCTGTGGACATCCCTCTGCCTGTGGACATCCCTCTGCCTCTGGACATCCCTCTGCCTCTTGCTGCCTTTTTCGGTGCTGCGCAGACCACCACCTCTCCACTACTTTCCTCGCTGGACATCACCCCTGGCCAAGTGGGGTCGGTAATTTCGTCATCCACCACCTCCTCTTCCACTTCCTCACTCTGCTCCTCCTGCTGCCCACCGGACATTCCAACAGCCTCCCTTGATGGCAACTGCGTCTCATCATCATCATCGCTCATGATAACAGATGCTGGCTCAGGGTCCACATCAGCAGGAGATGGCGAAAACTCAAGTGTTTGGGCATCACTACAAACAAATTCCTCTGCTAGCTCCTGGGATTCTTCCGGCACATCTGAAAAAGGACCCGAAAAGAGCTCCTGGGAGGGGTCAATGGTGGGATGACTCTGTTGGCCAGGTGTGGAGGAAGGAGGGTCAGAGTGAGACTGTGTGGATGACTGGCTGGTGGACAACTGTGTGGAAGCGCTATCGGCTATCCATTGCACCACCTGTTCAACCTGCTCAGGCCTCAACAGCGGTGTAACCCGCCCCCTGCTTAACTGTCCCATAAAGGCAGGGATTCTGGATGAGCGGGATCCTGGCTGACCCTCACCAGCACGCATTGTATCCCCACTGGCTTCAACAAGGCCCCCAACAGCATTTCCGCGCCCCCGTCCTCGTCCACGTCCTATTCCGCTAGCCCCCGCCGCATTTTTTTTTTTTTTACAATATTTTGCCTTCACAGCCGTGAAATTAGTTTGCAAGAGAACGCACAGTACAGTTGCCAGTTAAGGCCTATATATTGTATTTTTCAAGGTACACAGCCGTGTACTAAGTGATCAGACGGTGTGTATGAACACCAGTTATGAGAAATTACTTTGCAAGAGAACGCACAGTACAGTTGCCAGTTAAGGCCTATATATTGTATTTTCAAGGTACACAGCCGTGTACTAAGTGATCAGACGGTGTGTATGAACACCAGTTATGAGAAATTACTTTGCAAGAGAACGCACAGTACAGTTGCCAGTTAAGGCCTATATATTGTATTTTTCAAGGTACACAGCCGTGTACTAAGTGATCAGACGGTGTGTATGAACACCAGTTATGAGAAATTACTTTGCAAGAGAACGCACAGTACAGTTGCCAGTTAAGGCCTATATATTGTATTTTTCAAGGTACACAGCCGTGTTCTAAGTGATCAGACGGTGTGTATGAACAACAGTTATGAGAAATTACTTTGCAAGAGAACACACAGTACAGTTGCCAGTTATAAGGCCTATATATTGTATTTTTCAAGGTACACAGCCGTGTTCTAAGTGATCAGACGGTGTGTATGAACAACAGTTATGAGAAATTACTTTGCAAGAGAACGCACAGTACAGTTGCCAGTTAAGGCCTATATATTGTATTTTTCAAGGTACACAGCCGTGTTCTAAGTGATCAGACGGTGTGTATGAACAACAGTTATGAGAAATTACTTTGCAAGAGAACACACAGTACAGTTGCCAGTTATAAGGCCTATATATTGTATTTTTCAAGGTACACAGCCGTGTACTAAGTGATCAGACGGTGTGTATGAACAACAGTTATGAGAAATTACTTTGCAAGAGAACGCACAGTACAGTTGCCAGTTAAGGCCTATATATTGTATTTTTCAAGGTACACAGCCGTGTTCTAAGTGATCAGACGGTGTGTATGAACAACAGTTATGAGAAATTACTTTGCAAGAGAACGCACAGTACAGTTGCCAGTTAAGGCCTATATATTGTATTTTTCAAGGTACACAGCCGTGTTCTAAGTGATCAGACGGTGTGTATGAACAACAGTTATGAGAAATTACTTTGCAAGAGAACACACAGTACAGTTGCCAGTTATAAGGCCTATATATTGTATTTTTCAAGGTACACAGCCGTGTACTAAGTGATCAGACGGTGTGTATGAACAACAGTTATGAGAAATTACTTTGCAAGAGAACGCACAGTACAGTTGCCAGTTAAGGCCTATATATTGTATTTTTCAAGGTACACAGCCGTGTTCTAAGTGATCAGACGGTGTGTATGAACAACAGTTATGAGAAATTACTTTGCAAGAGAACGCACAGTACAGTTGCCAGTTAAGGCCTATATATTGTATTTTTCAAGGTACACAGCCGTGTTCTAAGTGATCAGACGGTGTGTATGAACAACAGTTATGAGAAATTACTTTGCAAGAGAACGCACAGTACAGTTGCCAGTTAAGGCCTATATATTGTATTTTTCAAGGTACACAGCCGTGTTCTGAGTGATCAGACGGTGTGTATGAACACCAGTTATGAGAAATTACTTTGCAAGAGAACGCACAGTACAGTTGCCAGTTAAGGCCTATATATTGTATTTTTCAAGGTACACAGCCGTGTTCTAAGTGATCAGACGGTGTGTATGAACACCAGTTATGAGAAATTACTTTGCAAGAGAACGCACAGTACAGTTGCCAGTTAAGGCCTATATATTGTATTTTTCAAGGTACACAGCCGTGTTCTAAGTGATCAGACGGTGTGTATGAACAACAGTTATGAGAAATTACTTTGCAAGAGAACGCACAGTACAGTTGCCAGTTAAGGCCTATATATTGTATTTTTCAAGGTACACAGCCGTGTTCTAAGTGATCAGACGGTGTGTATGAACAACAGTTATGAGAAATTACTTTGCAAGAGAACGCACAGTACAGTTGCCAGTTAAGGCCTATATATTGTATTTTTCAAGGTACACAGCCGTGTTCTAAGTGATCAGACGGTGTGTATGAACAACAGTTATGAGAAATTACTTTGCAAGAGAACGCACAGTACAGTTGCCAGTTAAGGCCTATATATTGTATTTTTCAAGGTACACAGCCGTGTACTAAGTGATCAGACGGTGTGTATGAACACCAGTTATGAGAAATTACTTTGCAAGAGAACGCACAGTACAGTTGCCAGTTAAGGCCTATATATTGTATTTTTCAAGGTACACAGCCGTGTACTAAGTGATCAGACGGTGTGTATGAACACCAGTTATGAGAAATTACTTTGCAAGAGAACGCACAGTACAGTTGCCAGTTAAGGCCTATATATTGTATTTTTCAAGGTACACAAGCCGTGTACTAAGTGATCAGACGGTGTGTATGAACACCAGTTATGAGAAATTACTTTGCAAGAGAACGCACAGTACAGTTGCCAGTTAAGGCCTATATATTGTATTTTTCAAGGTACACAGCCGTGTACTAAGTGATCAGACGGTGTGTATGAACACCAGTTATGAGAAATTACTTTGCAAGAGAACGCACAGTACAGTTGCCAGTTATAAGGCCTATATATTGTATTTTTCAAGGTACACAGCAGTAGTGCCAAATATAGTTTGGTATGTAGCAGAGCACCTAATACACCACTAATGCCTCTCTCTGTCCCTACTCCAGCAGCTATCCCTGAATACAGCAGCCGTTCTCTGTAAAGTCTATATTGTAGTAAGCTATCACTGAAGTCCACTGTAGTAGCCCTGATAAGGGCTTTTAATCACGCTCCTGCCTGTCCAACAGCTAAAATCTGTCTCTCCCTTCTCCAGCCTCTGTCCCTGACTAAGTTCACGCAGCATATGCGTACGAGAGGGAAGAGCTGAGTTTTTAATATTCGAGGTCACATGGTTTTTCCAGCCAATGCATGTAGACGCCGTTTTCGCGCTGCCAGCGTGCTCAGCGTGCCTGTCATACCCCCCCTGCATGGTGATTGGTGGAAAAAGAGCGCCAGGGAAGGTGGGAGGGGAAACGAATTCTAGGTGCGCCATCGCCGTTATACTCGAATTAAATCGAGTACGCCGAATATCGTAGTATTCGATCGAATACCAGCTCGATCGAACACTACTCGCTCATCTCTATTAATGGATCAATCACTGAAACGATGTTAGCTGGTCCTTTTAAGGCAGGGCTGCAATGATGTTGAAATGTATTTTGGGGGATAAAGTTCATTTTCTAGGCAAATATTGACTTTGCAAGTAATTGCTGTTAAGCTGATCACTCTTTATAACATTCTGGAGTATATGCAAATTGCCATTATAAAAACTGAAGCAGTAGACTTTGTAAAAATTAATATTTGTATCATTCTCAAAACTTTTGGCCATGACTGTATGTCAGGGGTGTACCACAGATTGGGCCGCATGAGGCCGCACAACAGATGATTACAGCTCCTGCTCCCACACCGTAGCAGGAGCAGGACTGGTCCAGAGAGCAGGGGAGATGAGGAGAAGGCAGAAGCAGTGTATCAGCGCTACGGTGAGCAGCGTACTGTGCAGGATGGACCTGGGGGCAGAGGAGCGCAGAGCTGCAGGGTCAGGAGACCCTGATCAGCTCTGCCTTGTACAATGCCCCAACAGCAGGATGGTTTCCCCTGTAACTGGGGTTCCTTTGGATGCCCCAGTTACAGGGGAAATAATACAAAAACATCTGTGTCCCCAAAGGCCTTTCAGTGAATCTATTAAAAAAGTTTAAAAAATTTATTTTAAAAAATTGAAAACAAAAAAATATAACAAAACACAAATAAAAGAAATAAAAATAGAAAATTATAGAAAAAAAAATAAGATGCAAATGAAAGAAAAAAAATAAAAGGAAAAATTGCAAAACAAGAGTGTGATCACTGTTCCCTAACAGTCTTTTTATGATCCCTTGGGGGGACATTATGTGCCACAAATATATAAAAAAAAAAATTAAATAAAAAAAAAAATGTTAACACACACACATATGTTAAAACACAAATAAAAGAAAAAAATTTAAAAAGTGCAAATTAGTAGAGTGTTCATTGTCCCCCAACAGTCTTTTTATGACCTCTTGGGGGGACATACTATGTAGCAAAAATATATTTAAATAATAAGTAATAAACCAATTATAAAAAATAATACAATAAAATATTAATTAAATACAAATAAAAGTAAAAAAAATGAAAAAGTGAAAAATTAACAGTGTTAACTGTTAACTGCCCCCATACAGTATAACGTCTCCTTGTGGCCGCTGCGCCCATACAGTATAACATCTTGTGGCCCCCATACAGTATAATGTCTCCTTGTGGCTGCCCCCATACAGTATAACGTCTCCTTGTGGCTGCCCCCATACAGTATAACGTTTCCTTGTGGCCGCTGCCCCCATACAGTATAACGTCTCCTTGTGGCCGCTGCCCCCATACAGTATAACGTCTCCTTGTGGCCGCTGCCCCCATACAGTATAACATCTCCTTGTGGCTGCCCCATACAGTATAATGTCTCCTTGTGGCCCTAAGTTTTTTTTCTTTTACACGAGTATTTATCGCGATATATATCGTTATCGCGATAAATTTCTTAATATCTTTATCATGGGAATATTTTTGATATCGCCCAACCCTAGGATGGCACACAGAAACCATTCCTGTGCCATCCACAGTTTGCAAATCCTTTGCCTGGAAACACCAGGGACAGTCCTCTGAGCCACGCAGAGGAACACTATTGACATACCCTGGAGGAACAGAAGAGTGCTGATAAGCCTTGCTGATGTAAAATTCCAAACTGACACAGGTGGATGTTAAAAAAATGGATCACCATGGTGCAGGAGAGGTCCCCGGTATGGGATACATACACAGACTCGACAGACCATGACCATGTCCACAAGGACGTGTCATGAGAGGAGGTTACAATGAAGCTACTAAAGTATGTAAACGCACTGTTGCATCTTAAAGTGCAGTACAGACCAAAAGTTTGGACACACCTTCTCATTCAAAGAGTTTTCTGTATTTTCATGACTATGAAAATTGTAGATTCACACTGAAGGCATCAAAACTATGAATTAACACATGTGGAATTATATACTTAACAAAAAAGTGTGAAACAACTGAAAATATGTCTTATATTCTAGGTTCTTCAAAGTAGCCACCAGTTGCTTTGATTACGGCTTTGCTCACTCTTGGCATTCTCTTGATGAGCTTCAAGAGGTAGTCACCTGAAATGGTATTCCAACAGTCTTGAAGGAGTTCCCAGAGATGCTTAGCACTTGTTGGCCCTTTTGCCTTCACTCTGCGGTCCAGCTCACCCCAAACCATCTTGATTGGGTTCAGGTCTGGTGACTGTGGAGGCCAGGTCATCTGGCGTAGCACCCCATCGCTCTCCTTCTTGGTCAAATAGCCCTTACACAGCCTGGAGGTGTGTTTGGGGTCATTGTCCTGTTAATAAATAAATGATGGTCCAACTAAACGCAAACCGGATGGAATAGCATGCCGCTGCAAGATGCTGTGGTAGCCATGCTGGTTCAGTATGCCTTCAATTTTGAATAAATCCCCAACAGTGTCACCAGCAAAGCACCCCCACACCATCACACCTCCTCCTCCATGCTTCACGGTGGGAACCAGTCATGTAGAGTCCATCCGTTCACCTTTTCTGCATCGCACAAAGACACAGTAGTTGGAACCAAAGATCTCAAATTTGGACTCATCAGACCAAAGCACAGATTTCCACTGGTCTAATGTCCATTCCTTGTGTTCTTTAGTCCAAACAAGTCTCTTCTGCTTGTTGCTTGTCCTTAGCAGTGGTTTCCTAGCAGCTATTTTACCATGAAGGTCTGCTGCACACAGTCTCCTCTTAACAGTTGTTGTAGAGATGTGTCTGCTGCTAGAAGTCTGTGTGGCATTGACCTGGTCTCTAATCTGAGCTGCTGTTAACCTGCGATTTCTGAGGCTGGTGACTCGGATGAACTTATCCTCCGCAGCAGAGGTGACTCTTGGTCTTTCTTTCCTGGGGCGGTCCTCATGTGAGCCAGTTTCTTTGTAGCGCTTGATGGTTTTTGCGACTGCACTTGGGGACACTTTCAAAGTTTTCCCAATTTTTCGGACTGACTGACCTTCATTTCTTAAAGTAATGATGGCCACTCGTTTTTCTTTACTTAGCTGCTTTTTTCTTGCCATAATACAAATTCTAACAGTCTATTCAGTAGGACTATCAGCTGTGTAACCACCTGACTTCTGCCCAACACAACTCATGGTCCCAACCCCATTTATAAGGCAAGAAATCCCACTTATTAAACCTGACAGGGCACACCTGTGAAGTGAAAACCATTTCAGGTGACTACCTCTTGAAGCTCATCAAGAGAATGCCAAGAGTGTACAAAGCAGTAATCAAAGCAAAAGGTGGCTACTTTGAAGAACCTAGAATATAAGACATATTTTCAGTTGTTTCACACTTTTTTGTTAAGTATATAATTCCACATGTGTTAATTCATAGTTTTGATGCCTTTAGTGTGAATCTACAATTTTCATAGTCATGAAAATACAGAAAACTCTTTGAATGAGAAGTTGTGTCCAAACTTTTGGTCTGTACTGTATGTCAACCCTTCCTCTGGATCAACTTGCAGGATAACAGGCCGAACTGGATGGACGGATGTCTTTTTTCGGCCTTATAAACTATGTTACTATGTTAACCCCTGTTGCACCCTATAGTATGTGAACACCTTATGCACCCCAAAGTATGTGAACCCCCAATACACCCTAAAGTATGAGCAGTCACTATTGCACCGTGAAGTATGTGAACCCACTATACACACTAAAGTATGTAAATCCCAATGTACCCTAAAGTACATGAACCCACTATTGCACTCTAAAGTTTGTGAATCCCCAGTGTACCCTAAAATGTGGTGGGGTGGCCATATCTTCAGTTAGATCACCTCTATCATTTATTACTGTAGTGGTAATAAGTCTGTAGATAAATACAACAACTCCATTCGCCTAGTATTCCTAATGAGTGAAAATAATAATCACTGCAGTGAGAGAGAATGGACTTAAACAGTTAAATTTTGAGTCCGAATTCAATGCCATCTCTGATCTAATAATCCACAACCTATTTATTTATGAATCACTGTGCAAAGAATAGGCAATAATCGTTTATGCACTTAAAGGGTTGTCCCACTTCCAAACCAATTTAATCAGTTTCTATGAGGAGGTAGAGTTGCCTGATTGGAGTCAGGAAGGAATAGTTTCTCCTAAAGTGGGGAAAATTGGCTTCTACCTCACAGGGGTTTTTTTGCCTTTCTCTGGATCAACTTGTAGGAAAACAGGCCGAACTGGATGGACAGATGTCTTTATTCAGCCTTATAAACTATGTTACTATGTTACTATCACACCACCGCTACAGCACAGATGCATGATGGCTGGCTTCTACACATGTGTGAGTATGTGAGCTTCCAGGCATGAGGCCACCAGAGTGGCCAGCTCTTTTTCCTATAGTGTGTAAGCATAGCCACCGCTGCTGGATTGCAGAGTGCTGGATTGCAGAGTGATGGAAAAATGAATCCAGCCAGCAAAGGAGGCAATATGGAGAATCACAATACATTAGTAAGTGTCTTGTATTAACTTTCTCTACATGATAAATGCCATCTGCTGAAGTGAGACAATGTCTTTAACATTGCAGCGGATTTTTACCAATCACTATTACATCACTATTGATTTTATTAATTTTTATGCACATAGATACATATGAATACATATAGTCATATAAGTTAAATAATGCCCTTCAACAACTCTTTATGTTAAATTGCAACATTCTTTCAGTCTGAAATACTATGACAAACCCCTCTAAGAACCATAGAAGTTAGGAATGGTCAGTACTTCACCTGTAAAGAGGAATGGGGGACTTTCCTCCTGTTCACCCCATTCCTGAACCCATTCCCAACCTTACTATGATTCATCCTGAGGCCTGTTCATTGAGATACAGATGAATGATATGACCCTTAGCAGACATACTATTCTGGCATCAGGAATCGTGGTGGCGGGTTTATTTGTCTGGTGGGACAACCAGAGAGATTGACTGAGGGATTGACTTTAGGCATAAGGCACTTTAACAACTGAAACGGTAAGTATGCTAAAACTAAAAAAAGAAGCATGAAAAAAGCATGAAAATATTCATTGCGAAATGAAGAAAACCAAATATCCATCCACCTAGCACCCCTGTAAGGTAGTGTAGCACTATAGTAAACAAAAAAAAAACAGTTTTTTTGAGCATCAGTTATGATCAGTTTGTGTCACTAATATCAGAGATCAGTTATTTTTGACGGGATAAAGGCTACCAGCGGCAGCCTTCTCCAGCAAGCTGTTCCAGCAGGTGAACAGCCTGGCGGATCTGTGCTGCCGCTAATGCACGCGCACTGCCGAAACTCCGCTCCGGCCCAATTCACTGTAATGGGGAGGGTCTGGAGTTCCCGCTGCAGCACGGCAAACATTCTGAGAGGCGAATGGAATAAAACTATGATATGTCATAGTTTTATTCTGGTCGCCTCTCGGCATGTTTGTCGTTCTGTGGCTGGAACTCTGGTCTCTGTGGAGACATTCAGGCCAGGGTTTCCCTGTCTCTGCCCTGCTGTTTTGGATTTTTAGCTTCAAAGACCCATTAAGAGTTTCCACTTTTCCACCTGATTTGAAAGTGGCACAGTGTGTGGATTTGTTTGTGAGATATCTAAACTGTCAAGGATTGCTCCCAACACATCTCCAGTGAAATGTGTATCTTATCTGGAACTCCATACCTGCAGACCACCTCACTGAGAAGTTTCTTTGCAGTAGTTTTGGCCGTGGCAGTTATGCAGGCCCGGTCTTCAGGCCATCCTCATAAACTATCAATACAGACCCGCATATACTCATACACACCTACCTTGAGTAGCTGTATGAAGTCTATCTGCAGTCTCTGAAATGGGTAATAAGGGCAGGGTGTATAGTTAGTGGGTACATTGACAGTTTTACTTGGGTCATGACAGGTGGATATCATGCAAGCCTACATGAACCTCATTTCAGCATGATTGAACCCTGGGGCAAGCCAATGGGAAGACACATTACCTCTTTAGACTGGTGGGTTGGTCCATGCGCCAAGTGAGTCATCATGGGATATAAGGGTTGGGGGAGATAAAGCAAGTTACCTTTTTTCCCATGCACCATCACCTTGTTCTGCTCCTTTGCTGACCCAAGTTTCCTTCTCCTGTTTCTGTACATGTTTATGAAAAATAATTAAAAGGACCATATCTACCCCCGAATCAGGGGAAGAACCTGAAAAATAACATGGGAGGGGGAGAGAAAGAAAGCTTCATATTTAGTAAGACAGTACAGTGCAGTAGACAGATGTTTTGATTGAACCTTTAGGTGAACTGAACATGAATGTGGGACCATGAGAACAAGTTGGTGATCCAGGACAATATCTGTAGCTTCAGCCTTAAAAAGAGCAGCAGCTGCAACAGTGTAGATACATGAGGGGGCACATCAAATGACAGGGTCGAGATGCAGGGAGTAGTAAGCCAAGGGGCACTGTTTACCATCATAAGTTTGAGTAAAAACTGGGTATGGGAAGAGACCTGACAACACAGCGTGATAAGCTTCTCATAATCTGGCAGGCCGAGAGCAGAGGCTGCTTGCTTCAGAGCCCTGAATCCTGTTTCTGCTGTAAAATCAAAGAATAAGGATCAGAGTCCAAAGTATCACAGAGTGGTTGCAGGAGACTAGAGGCTGCTGGTATACAGTCTCTACAATAGCTAACAAGTCCTAAAAACTGTCAGATTTGCTTGGGTGACTTTGATAAAGAAACTAGTTGGATGGCTTTCATTCTGTCCGGGGAGAGGTGTCAGGCTCCTGGTGACACACAATGGCCCAGAAATGTCACTGTGTCCTGGCAGTACAGAAACTTGGACTTCGAGAATTTACAACCATGATCAGCCAGGAACATATAAAAGAAAAAAGAATGTGTATGCCACACTTCTATAGAAAAAAAACAACATAAACAGTAAATCATCTACATATTTGAGCAGGATTATGTCAGGGCTGACAGGCTGCTAATTAGAAAGAATGAAATGTGACTGTACTGTATTATGTTGGTAAGTATGCTGCCCCTTTTTTTTTTTTTTTGATTGATTGAAAATAGCTTTATTGGCAATCAAATCGTCAATACAAATCATACATTATACTGCGACGCAGCGCAGGCTGAACCACAGTACAACAAAATACTATACACAGAAAGGAAAAAACAGTTACGTATAGGTGTACTGCACAGCGCAGGCACAGATCCTGTACTGTACACCACTCCCAGCACCACACTAACAATATATATATATCACATGTCAATCAACAAGCATCAGACAAGTGATAATGGGGAGGGGGACGGGAAATCACATGCCCAAAGCTTTATTGAAAGACAGACACATCGAGGGGGAGAGGGGTTTTAATCCTCTTCTTCGACGTCCGGACCGTCCATGATGGAATAGTCTCTGAACAGGCTGAGGACCAACCTGCGGCAGTCCTGGACGGACATCCTCTCCCAGTTCATCACTAGGCGTTTCCTAGCAAGCCACACAGCGTCCTTAAAACAGTTCATAAGGCGCCAGGCTTCCTGGATAGCCTCAACGCTATGGGTCCCATGGAATAGTCCATAAAGCACCGCCATGTGCTTCAGGCTGCTCCTGGGAATAATGTCTGTGAGTTCATTTTCCAGGGCGTCCAACAGGGCCTGCGCAAACGGGGCACTGCCAAAAGAGGTGCAAAGGTGTTTCTTCCTGAAAAGGGCACCTGGGGCAGTACCAGGTGTTGCATAGTCCATGGGCATGCATGAAAGTTCTCAAGGACAGTCCTCCCTGAATGGCCATCCATGCCAGGTCTTTGTGCCCGTTGGTTAACCTGCTAGAAGCCACGTTCTTCCAAACAGTCTCAGCGGTGGCAGCAGGGAGCCCTGGAATAGACTCCATTAAGTCCTTTGCTCGGATCAGCTTGTGGATAGTCTTTGGTTTCCACAAGTCGGGCTTCAGTCCCTCCAGCTGGTGTTCCCCTACAAACTTGAGAAGGTCCTGGTAGTACCAGGGGATATCCCAGTTGTAGGGGTAGGAGCTGTCCCACTTGTCCCAACCCAGCCGCCTCCAAAGAGGCAGGAGAAAGAACCGGGACATGGACCAGCCCGCCGAGCCATCGTCCTTCGTTGTCAGAGTCCTTCTGATGCTGTCGCACACAAAGGCCGCCCTCAGCAGAGTGGGGATATCCGGAACTCCTTTCCCACCCTTGTGGGGCTCCTTGTACATGACGGTCCGTTTTACTCTGTCCATTTTGGAGCCCTAGATGAAGCGGAAGACAGTCCTGGTGATCGCCTGCCTCACTGTGATGTGAGGAGGCCAGGCCTGCGCCGTGTACTGAAGAACCGGTAGGATCTCGTTCCGCAGCACAAGGGTCTTCCCTTCGATGGTAAGTTGTCTGAGGTTCCACAGTTCGATTTTCTGATTGACCTTTGCCAATCGATCTTGCCAGGACTTCAGGGCTGCTCCTTCCTTCCCAAACCAGACTCCCAGGATCTTGATGAAGTCTGGCTGAATAGAAAAGGGGAAGGGAGCAGAGGAAGTCGGGGCCTCCTCTGTGAAAAGCATGGCTTCCGACTTCCCGCAGTTGACCTTTGCTCCCGAAGCTCTGCCGAATTCCTCGCAGGTCTGGGCGAGCGCTGTCACCGAACGCCTGACGGCGCAGAAGACAGTCACGTTGTCCATGTACAGCGAGCACTTGATCATTCGTCGGGCTGGTCCTGGTACGGTGATCCCTCTGACCTCTGGATTTTGCCGGATAGACTCTGCGAACAGCTCTATAACACAAACAAAAAGAAGAGGTGAAAGAGGGCAGCCTTGTCTGACCCCAGAGAGAACCGGGAAGGGGTCAGTCTTCCAGCCATTCACCAGCACCGTGCTGAAAATGTCAAGGTACATAAGGTTAACATAGGAGCAGAACATTTCCCCCAGTCCGAACCTTCGCAGGACCTTGCCCATAAAGACGTGTGAAACACGGTCAAAAGCCTTTTCCTGGTCAAGGCTGACCAGGGCCGCGGACATACGGTGGGCTTTGACGTATTGCACGGTGTCTCTAATGAGGGCCAGGCTGTCTGTGATCCTGTGGCCAGGAATGCCGCAGGTTTGGTCCGGGTGGATGATCCGTCCGATGACAGCCTTCAGCCGGTTGGCTAGTACCTTGGCGAGGATCTTGTAGTCCACGTTCAGAAGAGAGATGGGACGCCAGTTCTTAAGATCCAGTCTCTCCCCCTTCCTCTTATACAAGATCGTGATCATTCCCTCCCTCAACGACAGAGGCATTCTGCCCTCCACCGCCATCTCCCTGTATAGCTCCAACAGGTCCGGGCCGATGAGGTCCCACAGCACTACATAGAGCTCTGCTGGGAGACCCGTCACTGCCCGGGGTCCTGCCAGGCCTGAAGGATGTGGCGGCAGAGTGCAGCTCCTCCACCGTCAAGGGAGCGTCCGTAGCCGCCGCATCTGCAGGATCAAGGGTGTTAGCGATACCTGACAGGAACTTATCGGCGGCATCCAAGTCGGTGGTCTTCGGGGAGTAGAGGTTGCTGTAGTAGTCGCGGACGACTCCCATCACTCCCTCCTTCCCCGTGTTGATGTTTCCGGTCTCGTCTCGCAGCTCAGTCAGGGGGCGTGTGGCTGGTGTGGAGCTTCCTGAAAAAGAAAGAGTTACATTTCTCACCCTTCTCCAGGTGCTCTGCTTTGGAACGGAAGATGATGCGCCTGGATTCCTCCTCAAAGTGTCTTTTCAGGCCCTTCTTGGTCTCCTCCAGCTCATCCCTGACATCCCAGCCACACTGGTGGAGGTCCTGCAAGGAACGCAGCTGTCTCTGCAGATTCCTGAAGTTCCTCTTCCGCTCACACGCTTGTTGGCGGCCTTTTGCCTGAAAGAAACTGCGAAACTTGCCTTTAACATACTCCCACCATTCGGTAGCATTCGCAAACAGGCATTTATCATTCCTCCACCCGATGTAGGCATTCCTCAGTTCCTCCATCACCTCCTCTCTTTGCAGCAGGGCGCAGTTAAGCTTCCAGGACCCTGGGCCGGGTGGAAAGCCGTCGCCCAGGGTAGCCTGCAGCCTAATGGCTCTATGGTCAGAGAAGAAGCAGGGGACCATGGAATGCCCGAGGTGCTTCACCGCCCGAGACGTGAACACAAAGTCGATGCGAGACCTCTGTGAGCCATCGGGGCGGCTCCAACTGTAGTTGACGGAGCCAGCCCCCATGGAGCCCACAGCGTCCCGCAAGGACGCCTGAGTCACCATCTCGATGAGCAGTTTTGAGGAAGAGTCCAAGTCGGTTCTTGCTGAGGTGCGCCCGTCTTCTTCGATGGGGCAGTTGAAGTCTCCGCCCATCACTACTGCCCTAGTGGTGACAAGCTGGGTCCGAAGGAGTTGGAAAAGGTCCAAACGCTCACTCCCGACCAGGGGGGCGTACACGTTGATGAGCCTAACCGGCTCCCCTGCCCACGAGCCGTCTACGACAAGAAGCCTGCCGCAGACGAGCTCATGGACAGAATCAAGCGTGAAAGCGCTTCCCCTGATAAGGATAGCGACTCCTGCGGCACCCGTGCTTCCCCCACCGGACCAGTAGGAGGGTCCATGAGACCACTGCCTGGCCAGATGGTTGTAGGACCTAAAAGAAGGCAAAGCACATTCCTGCAGCATGTAGATGTCACATCCCTGTGAAGGTAAAAAGGTTAATACAGTCTGCAGTCTAGACCTATCCCTGATGCTTCTCACATTGATGCTGAAGATGTTGAGCTTAGACATACTGTAAGAAAAAAGGGGGTTAGCGCAAAACCATACACCTTAGTTACCACTCTTGTCGGGCGGATCCTCGTCTGTGAGGACCTCCGGCTTCGGGAGCTGCCACAGGCCCTCGTCCTCCGGTGGGTCGAGCAGGGAAGGCTCTCGGCGTTCCGGGAGTTCTTCGGACTCTGGTTCGGACACCAGGTCTACCACCTGCTGCTCCATCTCTTCCTGTTCTGGCAGCGGGTCTTCGATGACCTCCACCACCTTCTTCTTGGAGGACTCAGCGCTCAGGCTGTCCCTCCCTTTCCTCTTCCTCTGCAGGGTACCTGCGGGAACAAGAGGGGGAAAATCCTCCAGGGAGAGGGGCGCAACAGTGGCTGGAGGAGGGGTTAGCACTGCTGCGGGGGAGTGGGGAGGCTGGGTTGGGCAGGGAGCCGGAGAGAGGACCCCTGAGGCAGAGCTAGGGAACGTGAAGGTGGATGCCTCAGTGGGGGTGGAGGGGGGACTCCGGGCCCGGGGAGGGGTGGAGGAGGAGCGGGAGGGGCTTGGGGCACGGGCCAGGGGAGGGGCCGATGTCCTCTTACCCTCCTTCTTCTTGGCTGCTGGGGTTGGAGCTGGAGCCTGTGCGGGCTTCGCCGGACCCTTCGCTGCCACAGATGCGTAGGTCCTGGTTCTCTTGGGACAGTCTTTGTAAAGATGTTCCGTCTGTCCACAGAGGTTGCAGGACGTCTTCTTCGGACAGTCCTTGGATTCGTGTCCTGCCACACGACAAATCCTGCAGGCGGCCTCTTTGCAGTCCTTCATGCTGTGACCCTTCTTGCTGCATTTCCTGCAGATCTGCGGCATATCAGGGTAGAAGATGAGTCCTGAAGAGTTACCCAGAGAAAATGACTGAGGCAGGTGCTGCACGCCATCCGGAGCTGTCGAGTCTTTGTTCAAGCGGACGATGACAGACCACTTGCCGGTCCAGAAGCCGTTTCCGTCCAAGATGTGGGTGGGGTCCCTCACCACGGTGCAGAAGCGCTTCAGGTAGGTTACAATGTCTTTGCCTGGGATGTGTGGATTCCTCATTGAAACAGTTATTCTCCTCTCTTCCCTCTGAACTGGGCAGTTGCCCACAAAGCGGTTGAAAGGGGAGTCCGGTTTCGCAGCCTTCACCATCTCCCAGTACCGTTTACAGATGGCCATAGAAGCAAAGGTTATGTAGAACATCCCCGTGATGAAAGAGTGGATGCTCACCATTTCTGCAGTCGAGAATCCCTGCTCCAAGACCATCTTCTTGCCGAACACATCCTGGCTCATGTCCGGCACTCTCCCGTCCACCTCCTTCAGCTTTAGGACGACAGTCTGCCTCATCCATGGCTCCAGGGAAGGAGCGCTGGGGCTGGGCTTCTTGCCGGTCTTCTGCTGGGGAGCGTCGGGCGAAGCCAGGCTGGAGGCCTGGGACGTGGAGGCTGAAGTGTCCCGGGAGAGTTCCTCGGTGGCCTTCTTCTCTGCAGTAGGTTTCCTAGGAGCCATGCTGCTTTCTTCCAGGGGTTGAAGTGGAGCTTCTACCAGGAGGTAGAGCCGCTGTGCTTCCTCTGCCTAGCTTCTCCAGATGCCTGGAACAGCATAGGTTCTTCTGCCTAGCTTGTCCTGGTGGGCAGAGCTATGCAGATTCTTCTGGGCTCTTCTGGTGGGTGGAGCTATGCAAATTCTTCAGAGCCGCTCTTCCAGACGGTCGAAGGCTTCTTCCCGCTGGTCTTCCGAAGATCTTCAGTCCTCGGCGAAGTCAACCTCGGCAAGGAATCTTCCAGTGGTCTCTTGGAAAATAGCTCTAGAGTTCTTACAAGAACTTTTGTTAGAGAACCACCTTAGTGATCATGGTATCTCCCCTGCCAGGTAAGTATGCTGCCCCTTGTGGTAGTACAATGCAGCAAGGTTGTATGTAAATCACTGTGAAACACAAAGCTAAGAGAGGGACTTGTGAGAGGAGGATACAGTTTAAAATAAGGAGGTGGGATGTAACTTTCATACCATGTGGGGTGTGTTGGATGGGAACATCTGCAGGAGGTTAATGCGACAGGCATCAGACACAAGTAGTCTGCAAACCAAGTCTTGAGTGTTATGAATTTTTAACTTAACTGGTCTGGTCTGTTTCAGGATCTTCACTAGTCCCTCCACCCCCACGCCTTCAACACACTCATCTGACAGTAGATAAGTAGTTATGTTGTCTGCATGAATAACAGTTTGGGCAGCCCTGGTGTTCACCAAACAAGAAACAGGTTGTAAATCCTCAACACTGATCTGGATCGTTGCAGATGTTCTAGAATCTGGTTGAAAAAATGGTGGAAACAAGGATTATGCTTCAGTGGGGGCCATATCACTGACCTTAGGATTGGTACAGTCTCTAGCAGAATGACTCAATTGCTGATAATTGTAACACAGAGAGAAGGAGGGTTCCCATCTGAAACAGCCATGAGGAGGGCGGCACCTACCCCTTCCTTGCCCCCTGGGCTGGAAGGCAAACACCCCTTTTGGCTTTGCAGTTTGCTTCTGAACTTCAACTACAAGGGAAACTAATATTAATCTATGTCCTTAAAGGGGTTGTGCCTTAAACTACTTTTCAATCTAAAGTTTATTTCCATCGAGTACTCTAGCTTTTATTCCCCCTTGGATTATTTTTTTTTCAATTTCTTTTGAATTTATCTGATTTGCAGTTTTCTCTTTCCATCCCCCATACATATTCAAAATGCAATGTGTAACAGGATTTATAACAGACACAACTTAACCCATAATTTGTTAGAGCAAAATTCATCTTTATGAAATTGAAACTCATTTGTCACTAGGTGCAATGGCAGGCGAATAGTTTTGGAATAAGGCAGTTTTGACAAATGGTGATATTTTGGAAAGTGATATAACAGCGATATCTGTTGGATGGGATACATTTATATTAGTGGCACAACCCCTGTGCTTTTGTGTACCATCATAGCAAGCTCTTTTTGGACATCCTCTCATCTCCAAAGCAGACAGGTATCCAAAGTCCTCAAATGCAATCTACCTTCTTTTATGATAGTCAACCACATCCTTTTAACTTTCTTCTGCTCTATGTTAGTAAGCTGATGGACTTCCATATCTATCTGCTGTTGGACATTAGCAGATGGCTGCATCTGCCCCCTGGGCTGCTGGAGGCACTAGTAGTGCAGGAGTTTCAAACACTCTCATATTAGCAGTAACTGGAAAGAGTGTGTGTGGACCTAGGGCTCCACATACTACACACTTATCAGCGGTCACAGGATTCTGCTTTCCAGAAATACAACACAGCCAACACTGGGGTCCTTTTCCCTGCAGCAAGCTAAAGGTCAGCAAGGGCAGCAAGCTGAAGGCCCCTGGATAAGAAAGAAGAAGAAGTAAGAAGTGGGAGAACAGGTAGCAGCGTGGATTAAGGTTTGTGAGGAAATAAAGAAGAACGGGTACATAGAAAGACCCCCTCTCCTACCTCCATCCCCTCCTATCCTAACTTCCTATACATCATCAATTCAATCTGCCCCCACTTCCAACCTGTATCCTGAAATCCCCGTGAGCAAGTCTAGTATGATGACCCTAGATAGCACCAGTGCTTCTGTGAGTACTGGAGCACCTGTGTCTCTTCCTCCCCCTTATGTAGATACACCCCTGTTCCCAAGATAGTCAAGGGTCAGCCTATGACTTATAGGATGGTCCATGGCCTTAGGGCTATAAATGACATAACAAAAGCTGACACTCCAGTTGTTTCAAACCCTCACACATTGCTCAGACAAATGGACCACTTGGTGAGGAGAGTCAGTTGCTTTTTGCCTTAACAGAAGACCCTTTGCCTAACCCAGATTTTGAGTTTTTTCATAGATGGTTCCAGATACCATCATGAGGGGGTCTACAAGATCGTATATGCAATTACTACCCTGAGGTGATAAAGAAAGAACCACTCCCACACTCTGTTTAAGCACAAGAGGCGGAATTGAAGGCTCTCGCTGAGGCATGTAAGCTAGCAAAAGGTTCTGTAAAGCAAGTGCTGTAGAGGCCAAGGCAGTACAAATACGTGTTGTCCAAACCAAGTACAGTCCAGGGGGAAATGATCAAAGTTGCTGAATCCAGATGGTGTGACCCTTGGACCCCCGGGGGTTTGGCGCCACATATCAAGACTATTAGTACTTAACCCATCGATGGAATGTCTTATCTGCAGAAGTTCCAAGCAATCAGCGGTAGCCATTTGTTTGGTCGGGACCCTTAATAGTGAATGACATCTTAGAATGTCCTGGTCCAGTGGAGCTGGTCAGAATGTAGCTATGTGGGTACAACAATCAACATAAGGAGCAAATTTATGTTCAAAAGGAGGAAATGTGAAAGTAAATTAATTTTTAAGATGAACACAAATGTTGCTGCTGTAAGCTGTGTTACTGTTATGTCAGCGGTTTTGGACAAGTGCCCTTATTTTAAATATAGACCTCTTTAGGTCATTCTCTGTATACAGCTTGGACTCTGTTAAGACATCCCATTCTTTTTACATATATGGTAAAGTGTTCAAAAGTAAAGTTAGACTGTAAAGGGATATAAATAAACCCCTTTACAGTCTATATAAATAAACCATCCTGAGACACAGGAGACTCTATTTGACACCATTCACGTGTGTGTGCATTTGTCTTTTCCCGACCTGGTAATTCTGAAGTTTCTCCTTGAAGGAGATTTCAACCTTAATTTGGCACCAACAGACAATGATGTTATCCTAACTGTAGGATATAGTGTTGAGCGAGCACCTCTGTGCTTGGGTGCTCTGGTCAAGCACTTGGGGTTGCTCGAGTGCTCGGCTGAGCACCCGAGCATAATGTTAGTCAATTGGACTAAACCAGGCACCCCCCGCTCGGAAGAGAGGAGGGTGTCTGTTTAATAGAAAAAGGTCAGAATCGCGACTTCTCCTCTTTTACTCCTTTCACTCGTAAAAGTATGCTAATTAACTGAATTTGTACGCATTAGCGCACAATGCGTACGCATTAGCACACAATGCATATGCATTAGCATACAAAATGCATACGCATTAGCATACAAATTCGTACGCATTAGCGTACAAATCAACATTACAGTGCGGGGAAGAGACGTGAGCATTGCGCTCGAGTACACTCGGTGTTTGGCCGAACACCGAGCGGACCCAAGCGTAGGCATGCTTGGCCAAACAGCGAGTTCGAGCGAGCATGCTCGCTCAACACTAGTAGGATATTGAAAATATTTGCATTAACACCTGAAACACTTTCTTTGTGTGTCCGTTTTTTTATATCTTCTTATATCTTATAAGTTCTCTATGTGCTGTCCCAGCATTTATTTTCTCCATTGTCATTAATTGCCTATCTGTGTTGTTATATAATTACCATATTATGTAATGCTGCCACCCTGTGGTCATTCTTGTTATAGGTTCTGAATGTATAATGTAATTCCCATATGCCTTTGCTCTCTGCTTTCTCCTCCCTTTTTTTGTGACATCAGTTCCTGTTTTTCTCAGTTCCTGAGGTGTCTTCTCCTGCAACAGACACAGAGCTGAAGAGAGCATTCGTTTTTGACCTCTAATATCCTTTGATATACTTTAATATCCTCTAATGTCCTCTACATGTTAATTTCAATAAACTACCAAAGCATCTCCATTGGCATCCTGCTCACTGGATCTTCACGTGCAACTGGTACCACAACCTATGGGATATTAGTGAGTTTAGCTATCTACCATTGTTTGTACAGGGATTACCACTCACAACCAGTCAGAGACTTCTCTAACGTACATCTGTAACTTCTCTAACGTAACAGAAATCCTTGCAGAATACACTGAGGCTTATTGGTACCTACGATTCTGGGGTAAGAGCGGTAAGGAACATCTTAGACCGCTACTGGCCGCTACTGAAGTTTGATCCATATATCAGCGGGGTCCTGTCGGACTTCCCCTCGATTACTTTTAGAAAGGGGCGCAGTATACGTGACACCTTGGTACACAGTCACTTTGAGCCACTACAACAAAATAATACTTGGCTCCAAAACAGAAGTACAAGTACGTTTAAATGTGGCCACTGTAGGGCCTCTAAATATATTAGAACAGGGAGAACGTTCACAGATAGTACAGATTTAAAGGTTTTTACCTGTAGAAGTTTTGCCAACTGTGATACCAAGGGTGTTGTATATCTGGCCAGATGTGTATGTGGACAGAAATATGTCGGGAAGACATGTAGGGTTTTCAAAAAACGCATTCTTGAACACATAGGAGACATCAGAAATGAGCAAGACAAACCGGTGGCTAGGCATATCAAAAGCCATCATGACAATGACCCGAATTCAATTAGCTTTAGTGTGATTGAGACGATAACATATTCTATAAGAGGTGGTGATATAGACAAAATTCTGAAACAAAAGGAGTGCAAGTGGATTTACTCTTTGAATACCTTGACACCTAATGGCCTTAATGAGGCTTTTGAATTTGCATGTTTTATTTAAGTGGACTTCATCGTAGTTCAGTGAAGGTGCTAGCCATGTTATCCGTGGTCTAAACTACGAGTTTGGACCTATCTAATATCCATAAATGAATAAACAGTTTGAACTTGTTCTCTTAATTATAAATTGTAGATAGGTATGTGTATACAAAAAATAATATCCGGGAAAAGAGTGAAACAGGGAAATCGGGCTATAGCCCTTCTCACTTTACTAGAAATACACTCAGACCTAAACATGCAGGGTTCGTTCTCAGGTCATTTTTTCTCTCCATAACGTAGGTCCGATCATGTGACTAATGAGGCTACTCCCACAATGGTCATGTGACACATGAGGGATATTAGACCGGAAGCGCACGCTTTCTGTGCGCTTGCATCCTGTGATCACCACGTGGGACGCCTGTTCAATCAGACCGAGAACGTTAACGCTGGTCCTGCTTCCCTTCACATCATAGGGATGGCAGAAACATCGCAGTATGCACCTCTAGCGAGGGATGTATGACCAATACTCGCATACAACTATGTGGGCACGTAAGTATTAGGTTGCTCTATATCAGGGTGTACCTATTTATAACTGAGTAACTTATCTCTTTGCAAGTTATTTATGCTCATTTTATGCCACAGTGAATTAGGGCATCTACATTAGTTTATTAAGCCAATGAGCTTCTAGTGTTTAGCACTCTGCGATGCCTAACTGAGATATTGTTTTGAATTAGTAGCGATGTTTTCCTGTTAATCTCCCTTTCTGAGGTGATAAACATATTTGTAATAACGATACATTCATGTTATCAGCAGTTTTTTGAAACTGGGATCGGCATCTTGTGGATTACCGATCCCAATATCCATTGAACCATCAAGTTTGTAATGTGAACTGGGTCTAATAGCTACATGTTGGGGAAATTTATTTCTCCATGGGTTTTGTCCCCTGAGGAGCCCAATAACAATGGTGAAACGCATTGGGACACCTTTAAAATAGATAGCTTCACAATTTATATCGATTATTGCTGAGTATGACATAATTTGTCATTTTCTAGCCTTATTAGACGTGACTGGGTGTCAACAGTACAACTTCACGTCAAGGTGACCATTGTTCTAACTACAGAACGTCATAATACTGCTAATATCCTGATACATGTATATTTGTATATAATTATTTTTTTTTTTTCATATTATTCTTCTTGTTTAGTCAGTTAGAGTGGTGTGCATGATAAGTTATAGCCTGGTGATGGTTCCCGCTGTCTCAGGGCCTTAATAGGGACATTAGAAGGCACGAGACACGGGATCGCCCCTATCGTGGCGGCTATTCCGTTTGTAGGTAGGGTCTTGGAGCCTAGGGCAATCAACAGGGATAGCCCTCTTTTCATTACATCTATTTTATATGGCACAAGATCCCTCCTACCACGGATTTGAATCTGCCTGATTAGTTTTTCTTGTTGTTTTGCACTTTTTCTGGTCATTTTTTAACATTTATATACCAATAAAATATATTTTAAGAGATGGCTTTTCTGTGAGACTAACGTACATCTGTGGCAGAATAGTCAAAAACGAGGTTTATATCTTCAGTCTTTGCATGTCTACACTCAGTCTGCAAGTAAGCTTGGAGCTGGCTGCCATCTTACCTGCACGTGGCTTCATAAGCACAGTGAGTAAGCTGAAATCCTTTCTTAAAGTGACAGTACCACTTAATCAGGAACAACATGTCCACAAGAGGCTCCGTGGATTTCTTGGTCACTGAACATAGGGAAACTCACCCTGCTCCCAAAAACTCAGATATACAGGAAGCAGAGTCCATGTTCACTGAGGAACAAACTGTACGATCTAAACATGTTATCAAGCCGACACAAGAGAGAACTTTGAGGTAGCCAAAGAAGAGTTCAGTGACAATTTAAATGATTTATGGCAAAGAACAGAACACTATATAGCAGCTCTTTTACGCTATAACAATGACGCACCAAAGTTAACCACAGCATCATATCATTTAACTAACGCCTATGTCCACTATCAGCGACTGTCTGCAAGATACATCTCTTTTCTAAGCAAATCCGATTTTGATGATGCCTCAGAAGAGTTGAGAGAGAGAAAGGATCTCCTCCAAGAGAAGGATGCCTTAGTACAAGACACTAAGAGTAAAGCAGAACTCCGCATTGCACACTTGCAAGAAGTGAGATCCCATCGATCAACTTCAACCAAATATACACTTTCATCTTCCAAAACCTCTCGTTCCGGAAGGTCAGCGCTACATGACAAGCTTATAGAATTATGGGCAGAAGCAGAGGAAGCTAGTGTTAGAAGTTTAGTGGCAAAGAAGAAGAAAGAAATGGCAAAGAAGAAAGAGGAAGTGGCTGAGAAGGAAGCGGAAATGGCACAGTTAGAGGCAGAGGCAGAAGCCCAATTAAAAATTCTCCAAACAGAAAAGGAAGAAGTAGCTACCTTAGGCTACTTTCACACTGGCGGCAGGCCTGATCCGGCAGGTGAAGGGTGCTGCCGGATCAGGCCTGCCACAGTGACATGTGTGGAGCCAGAACCGCGCTCTGGCCCCACACATGTCACACAGTACATACATAAACATAAACATACACACACATATAGACATACAAACACACATACATACTTACATGCTCCCCGGCAGGTCTTCGGAGCGTCAGAGGGACAGGACGGCTCACACAGGTCACGATTCCGCACAGCGCCCTCTGCTGGGCGCCTGGTGGAATCATGACGATTCCACCAGGCGCCCAGCAGAGGGCGCTGTGGGGAATCGTGACCTGTGTGAGCCCTCCTGTCCCTGACGCTCCGAAGACCTGCCGGGGAGCATGTAAGTATGTATGTGTGTTTGTATGTCTATATGTGTGTGTATGTTTATGTGTGTGTCTGTGTCTGTATGTGTCTATGTGTAGCCGGATCCGTAATGGACTCCATTGAAAGTCAATGGAGGGCGGATCCGGTTACCATTATGGTCACACCAGACGGATCCACCCCCATTGACTTGCATTGGGGGTCATTCCGGATCCGTCTTGGTTCGGATGCCTGGACCGGAGAGCAAACCGCAGCATGCTGCGGTTTGTTCTCCGGTCTGAAGACGGAACGGAATGCTTTCAGGAGCATTCCGTTGTCTTTAGTTCAGTTTTGTCCCCCTTGACAATGAATGGGGACAAAACTGAAGCATTTTATTCCGGTATTGAGCCCCTATGACGGAACTCAATACCAGAATTTTAAAACGCTAGTGTGAAAGTAGCCTTAGCTAAGCTAAAGGTCCTCAAGCAAACATTAGGCCAAGGTACTGACATAGGAGAAGTGGAAGACCCAGCTAACCGTACTGCCAGATATGTGTTAAGGCAATCACCACCTATTCCTCCTGCTAAATCGCAACCACACTACTTCTAAATCATTAACTGGGTGAACCCATAGAACATCAGATGCCGTCATCCACCAATAACAAGGTAATTTCCAGCGTTGAGCCAGCTTATCCTCCAGAGACTAAACCAAAGCTTAACCCTTATGCCACATCATTTTGTCCTGATCAATCTCAGCCTTATAAGCCAGAGTCACCACAATTCAATCCAGCAACAAGGAATGGGACATCAGACATGTCGGACTTTGCCAGATACATGATGCGCAGGGAGCTGATAAACAATAATCTTTCAAAGTATGATGACCATGCTGAAAACTACAGAGCCTGGAAATCGACCTTTGAAGTGGTAATCAGCAATCTTAACCTCACTGCCAAGGATGAACTTGACTTGCTTGTCAGCTGGTTATGCCCAGAATCTGCAGAGGAGGTAAATATATTAAGAGCAGTTCATGTAGGCCACTCAGAGGAAGGTCTCGCTGCAGCATGGGAGAGACTTGAACAAACCTATGGCAGTTCTGAAGCTATAGAGAGCGCATTATTCAAGAGACTTCAGTCCTTCCCAAAAATAAATGCCAAGGACAACCATAAGCTCCAGGATCTGAGTGATCTACTAAAAGAATTAGAATTGGCTAAAATGGATCCATGTCTACCAGGACTAAGTTACCTTGATATGGCCCATGGTGTCAATCCAGTTGTGTTGAAACTACCACACTTCATGCAAGAAAAATGGGCAGACCAGGGCTCCAGATACAAGAGAGAACACAATGTGTCTTTTCCCCCTTTCTCTTATTTTTCTAGATTCATCAGTGACCAAGCTTGGAAGAAGAATGATCCAAGCTTTGACTTCGCAGAATCCAGTCTACCTGCTTCATCCTCATGCTCAAGGTATGACAACCCAACAAGTAAACATAGAGACTTAAGGGGAACAGTATCTGCTAGAAAGACAAACATTCCACTTATTGCAGCCTCCACTACTAGGAAGGACACCCCTGTCCTTAAGGAAAAGGAGCCTAACCGCATGTGTCTTATCCACAAAAGACCTCATCCTTTAAAAGAGTGTCATGGGCTCAGGGCAAAGACTTTGCAAGAACGTAGATAGACACTCAAAGAGCTTGGAGTGTGTTATAAGTGTTGTGCCTCATAAAATCATATGGCAAAAGACTGTAAGGCTATAATCAGATGTGCAGAATGCAACAGTGACAAGCATGTTACAGCAATGCATCCTACCTTGCCTCCAGACAACGTATCTCAAACCTCAACTAATGTCGTCCCACCCCATGGTGGGGAGCCACCGACTCAAGAGCTAGCTACAACGACTGTCTCCTCTTCCTGTATGGAAATATGTGGCAAGGAGACTGGTTCCAAGTGCTGCGCAAATGTGTGTTTGGTCAACGTATACCCAGAAGGGCAGTCTGAAAGAGCCACCAGAATGTATGCCATTATAGACAAACAAAGCACTAGGTCTCTGGCAAAGCCTAAGTTCTTTGACATCTTCAGTGTAAAGAGAGAAGCAGCGCCATACACCCTCAACACTTGTTCTGGTCGTGTAGAGACTTATGGAAGAAGAGCTACTGGATACATTATCTCCTCTATTAAAGGGAACATTTATATACCCTTGCCAACGTTAATTGAATGTGACCAGATACCTGATGAAAGAGATGAAATTCCTACTCCAGAAGCTGCATACCACCATCCCCACTTGAAACATCTAGCTAATGAGATTCCCCCTATGGACATGAATGCTGACGTCTTACTCTTGCTCAGGAGAGACATTCTGAGGGTCCATAAGGTACAGCAACACTGGAATGGTCCTGACAATGCCCCATATGCACAGAGGCTCAACTTAGGCTGGGTTATTGTGGGCGATGTATGTATTGATAAAAGCCACAAACCATCTCAAGTGAATTCCTTCAAAACCTTTGTGAATAGCAATGGTCATGCAACTCACTTTAAGCTATGTGTTCATTATTACGAGGTAAAGGAAAGGCTTTCTGACTTCCATAAGGAACCAGACATCATTTCTACCCTTTATGACAACTTAGGAAGATCAGTGTTTTGTACAACACCAGGGGACAACAGATTAGCCCTGTCCATAGATGACAAAGAGTTTATTAAAATAATGGACAATGGATTTTTCAAAGATGCATCTGACCACTGGGTTGCGCCTTTACCTTTTCGTTCTATAAGAACCAGACTTCCTAACAACCGAGAACAGGCGCTATCCAGATTCATCTCTTTGCAACATACTTTGAAAAACAAACCTGAAATGAAAAACCATTTTGTGGCCTTCATGGAAAGGATATTTCACAATGATCATGCAGAGCTGGCTCTACCTTTGCAAGAGCATGAAGAATGCTGGTACCTTCCCTCTTTTGGAGTATATCACCCACGGAAACCAAATCAGATAAGAGTGGTATTTGACTCAAGTGCCAAACATCATGGCATATCTCTGAACGACGTCCTTCTCACCGGTCCAAACCTAACCAATAATCTGGTACTTATGAGATTCAGAAAGGAGCCAGTTGCCATTACTGCTGACATTGAACAAATGTTTCATTGCTTTATCGTACAGCAAGACCACAGAAATTACCTCAGGTTTGACACCAGCCAGTGGCGTAACTACAACTAACTGGGCCCCATAGCAAATTTTTGAACGGGGCCCCCCCAGAAACTTCTTCGCAACCCCCAACTCACATGCAACCCTCACTCTTGTGGCTAGTCAACATTGAGCTCTCTCAGACAAGGCGTGACAGCCGCTCCATCCGTTTCCTATAGTGTCACTGTATATAATGTCATTGTATAATACTGTTGAGGGGGCCATGACAATAAAATCTTTTAGTCTCCCTCCTGAGGGGGCCCCCTGTGGGTGTGGGCCCCAAAGTAGCTGCTTCCCCTGCTTCCCCTATAGCTACGCCCCTGACACCAGCAAGGAAATGGTTGAATACCGCATGAAGGTTCAAGTGTTTGGTAACAGTCCTTTACCTGCTGTCGCTACATATGGCCTACGTAGGGCTGCCTCTGATGGTGAATCAGAGTTTGGGAAGGATGCCCGAAACTTTGTTGAAAGAGACTTCTACGTGGAAGAGGCACTCAAATCCTTGCCCACAGCGGAGGAAGCCATAGACCTGCTCAAAAGGATACAAGGTATACTTTCAAAATCTTGTCTGAGGTAATGAAAGCCTTCCAGCCCAGTGATCATGCCACAGAATTCAGAGACTTGAATCTAGGGATAGACAATCCACCAGTACAGAGAAGTCTGGGTTTGAGGTGGGACTTATCGAATGACTCCCTTGGGTTTCAAGTAAGCTATGTAGATAAACCGATACAGATTTACTAAACGGGGAGTTCTCTCAGTGGTGAATAGCCTATATGATCCCCTGGGATTTGTAGCACCTTTGACTCTACAAGGCAAATTCCTGTTAAGACAGCTCTCAGAATCTATTGTGGACTGGAATGCTCCACTGCCATCTGATAAACAGCAAAAATGGGAGTCATGGAAGGAATGCTTGCATGCATTAGACAGTACGCATATACCACGATGCTATTCTCAGACTCATCTACTTAAGCTATTGTAGCTGTTGCCTATTTGAAAGTAATAGACTATTACAATGAAGCTCATGTTGGATTTCTGTTTGGAAAGGCTAAATTAGCTCCAAAACCTGAGCACACCATCTCTAGGCTTGAACTTTGTGGAACTGTACTAGCTATAGAGATTGAAGACTTTATACAGCGAGAGCTAGATATTCATGTGGATGACATTCAATTTTACACAAATAGCAAGGTTGTTCTGGGTTATATATACAACCAGTCGAAACGCTTCTATGTCTATGTAAGTAACCGCATTGAAAGGATTAGAAAGTCCTCTAAACCTGAACAGTGGCACTATGTTCCATCTCATCTCAATCTCGCAGATTGCGCCACCAGACCAGGATCTGGTAGAGTCTCTGCATATTCTTCTTGGTTAACAGGTCCAGAGTTTTTGCTAAACCAGAGTGAAGAAACTGCTACTCAAGATGTCTTTAGTCTCCAAGACCCTCATGAAGATCCAGAGATTCGCCCTGAAGTTAGTACCCTTGCCACCAAGTCTAAAAGGAGTGCCTAACCCTTCGTCAAGGACGAAGGAAGTGGCAACTGGTCAAGCCAAACTTACAAATAGGAGATCATGAAGGACCAGAAGGTAGAAAGAAACTCCTGGCCCATGGGTCTCATCTCAAAAATCTTCACCAGTGAAGATGGCAAGGTCCTTAAGGTGGGAGTGACCATCGCAAAACAAGGTGATTGCAAGTTCTTCATCAGGCCTGTATCTGAGATTGTTCTCCTTTTACCAGTTGAGAAATGATTTCACTTGCCATGAGGAACTTTTATGGAACTTTTTGTCCATTTAGTCGTTCATCACTGGACTATTCATAGAACACTGCAGACATTCCAACTATTGGACTGTTCCTGTCCACCCATTCCAGTTTATAGTGTTTTCTTTGTTACATTTTATCTTTTAGGTTCCAGTATTTCTACTGAACATCATATGGACATTCATGTTTACTATATAGTGAAATCCAAGGATTTCAGACGGGGAGTGTGCTGTCCCAGCATTTATTTTCTCCATTGTCATTAATTGCCTATTTGTGTTGTTATATAATTACCATATTATGTAATGCTGCCACCCTGTGGTCATTCTTGTTATAGGTTCTGAATGTATAATGTAGTTCCCATATGCCTTTGCTCTCTGCTTTCTCCTCCCTTTTCTGTGACATCAGTTCCTGTTTTTCTCAGTTCCTGTGGTGTCTTCTCCTGCAACAGACACAGAGCTAAAGAGAGCATTCGTTTTTTACCTCTAATATCCTTTGATATACTTAAATATCCTCTAATGTCCTCTACATGTTAATTTCAATAAACTACCAAAGCATCTCCATTTGCATCCTGCTCACTGGATCTTCACGTGCAACTGGTACCACAACCTATGGGATATTAGTCAGTTCAACTATCTACCATTGCTTGTACAGGGATTACCACTCACAACCAAAGACTTCTCTAACGTACATCTGTGGTAGAATACTCTAACTCGATTTTTATAATCTAGTTCTAGATTATGTGGCTTGGTGGCAGTCCTTTCCCCACACTTCTTACTATTTGATATGCCAGGAAAGCAGCAAACAATAACAAGGCAACAATGATCAGATCAAACCTCTCCATACAATGCAGCCCACTTCCCATCTAATTAACAAACAGCAGTCATTTTCCCAGATTACACACACACACGCAAGGGTTTGTAGACGCAGGGATCTGCACAGGGACAGACAATTGCAGAAAGTGTAAGGGCTTTTTCACACGAGCGGATGCCATGCATAGAATCTGCTGCGTGAAAGAGAGCCAAGCCCTGTTCAGGACAGCAGAGACAGGGAGCATTAACATGATTAATAATGCTCCATGCCTTTCTGTGATCTTTTTACTACAAAATCACAGTGAGATAAAGCTGTTACTGTGATATTGTAGTAAAAAGATCACAGAGAGGCACAGAGCATTATCAGTCATGTTAATGCTCCGTGCCTCTGCTGTCCTGCACGGGGCTTGACACTCTTTTACGCAGTGGATTCCACGCAGGGCATCCGCTCGTGTGAAAGAGCCCTAAGACTCAAGACCTTACTGCGCTTTTCGTGTTATGTATATCTGGAGTAAACTGAAGAAAATTTCCCAAATAAATGCCAGAATTCTGTGATTAATACAGCCCAAACTACTTAACGTGTAGAGTCCATTCAAACTGAGTTTGGAAGCTTCCAATACTGAGAGGTGTGCTATGTATTTTTGGAGTTGATCTGATTTGCTGTTTTGAATAAATTTCCGATTACAAATAAAAAATATCCCATAGAAATGAATGGTAGAATTCTGCGACTAATAGTGCCCGAACTGCTTAACGTATAGACTCCATTCAAACTGTGTTTGGATGCTTTTAGCACTGAGAGGTGTGCTATGTATCTTTGGAGTTGATCAGATTTATTGTTTTTAATAATTTTTTTTGACTGTGCAATAATTACCATATACCTTGAACTGTACTAGCGGCACCCACCGGTCATCCAGAGGATTCCCAAGGATAACGCGATTGGTTCTAAAGAAGTTTCAATACTTGCACTATCTTTGATTCCAATTTGAGGGGAGTTTCACTGAGAACTAGAAATACTATATTCCAGTGACGAATGACATTTTTAATGTGTCATGGCTGGAAGGTTTCAAACAGCAGAGACCTGTGGCTAATTACCATAACCGGCAATAATGCTGATCATGGTAATTAAAGGCTTTAGATGCTGTGATCAACTGAGATCATGGCATCTAAATGTGCAAAAACCCAGAAGCTCGCTCTTCTGGGCTTCCTACCGGCACTCCCTGCGGCCAATGGGGATGTCGGTAGTTGCTCTGAATACTATTTGCCTCGCTGCAATTCTTATTTTGGCCACCAGATGGCAGGCCAACATAAGAAATGAGCAATTGACGGCCATAAATAAAAAGGAGATTCAATACAGATCAGATACACATATTCTTCTTCTTTACTTAAACTCACCCTTTTAGAGCAAATCCTCAACGCTACCAGAAATCGATTTGCATGATTAATAAATAAGGAAGCATTTTGGATGTTCAGACTACAGACTACAAATTCGATTGCGGGGTGCCGATGTGTGGGAAGGCTGGCAGGGGTCTGATGTAGACCCCAGACCAGCCTTGAGTAATTTTCAGCAGGCTGCACCTCTCTGGTGCAGCCTGCTGGTCAATGTCAGAATAGCATTGCCATTAAAATGCATTGCACTATAGGGATAATGCATTGCATTTTAAAAGCAATAAAAATACTGTTAGTTATAGTCCCTTTGTAGGACTATTAAGTGGTAAAAAAAAAAACAAAAAAACATTTATTCAATAAAAAAAATTAAAAAATTACGCATTTTTTTCATCGAAAATACGCTTTTCAATGAACAAAATTGCAAAAAAAAATCTCCCTCATATGTTTGGTATTGCCACGTCCGTAAACAACCAGGGCTATGTAAATATCATGTAAGGTGAACGCCGTAAAACATTTTTTTAAAAAAGACAGAATTGCTAATTTATTCTTAGTTGCCACCGAAAAAACATAATAACAAGCGATCAAAAAGCGTCATTTACTCAAAAATGAAATGAAAATGAAAAATACAAATCGTCCCGCAAAAATGAAGCCCTCACACAACTCCATAGAAAGAAAAATAAAAAAGTTATGGGTCTTGGGATTTGGCATTACAAAAACATTTTTTCTTTTAAAAAAAGGGTTTTATTGCAAAAAAGTAGTAAAACGCAAAAGAAAAATATAAATGTATTTGGTATCACTGTAATCGTATTGACCAAGACAATAAAGATATTATGTAATTTATACCGAAAAATGAACGCAGTAAAATTTATAACGTAAAAATGCAGTGGCAGTATTGCAGTTTTTCCCATCTCCCTCCCAGAAAGAGTTAATAAAAGTTAATCAAAAAGTTATATGTACCCCAAAATGGCGCCATTAAAAACTACAACTTTTCCCGCAAAAAAACAAGCCCTCATACAACTATATAGACGGAAAAATGAAAAAGTTATAGCTCTTGGAACGCAACAATGGAAAAAGAAAAAAAAAAGCTTGGTCAGTAGGGCCCAAAACAGGCTGTTCACTAAGGGGTTAAGTTCACCCCCATATTCTCAACATCAGTTTGTCTTTCTTATTTTGTGATACTTTTTTCACATTAGTAGCACTTTAATTTCCGTTCTGGTTTTATTTATGAATCTTATCTTTTATGATATGATCAGGGGCTTAGTCAAAGGTGCGTCCTCGCCATGTCCGGTCTGGAGGTGCCGATTTGTGCTTGCCACAAGACTGTCACATGCCCTGCAGCTCTGCCCGTACATTCTAGCCAGCCTGTGCGATGCGCTTCATGTGTATTGGCCGGGAGCAAGAATTCAATAGTGCAATCGCGGTCACATCGTCAGTGCATTGTGGCAGCCAAGGCTTGGGAGTCAGGTCGTAATTGCGACCACTGCGACCCCTATAGTTACACAACTGGATATGATCCTTATTAGAGTAGTTTCCTTGTTTATTTAATTTGAATATGTGTTTGTCATGGATTTTATACTATCAGGAATTTTTTGCAATTCTTTTGTGTCCTGATTTTTTTTTATATGTTTATATTTTAGAATCAGGTCCATCTTTTTGATCTTACCTAATTTGTTTTCCAAAAAATGTGCTGTTGTCCACCTCTTTGTAACTGACCTTTATTTGCACTTAATTTTATTTTAAACAGAGGGGGAGATTTAATAAAAATGGTGCAAAAGGAAATTGACTTACAGTGCCTTGCGAAAGTATTTGGCTCCCTGAAACTTTTCAACCTTTTGCCACATTTCAGGCTTCAAACAAAAAGATATAACATTTTAAATTTTTGGTGAAGAATCAACAACAAGTGGGTCACAGTTGTGAAGTGGAACAAAATTTATTGGATCATTTAAACTTTTTTTGTAATAATAAAACTGAATAGTTGGGTGTGCAAAATTATTCAGCCCATTTACTTTCAGTTCAGAAAACTCACTCCAGAAGTTCATTGAGGATCTCTGAATGATCCAATGTTGTCCTAAATGACTGATGAAGATAAATAGAATCCACCTGTGTGTAATCAACTCTCCTTATAAATGCACCTGCTCTGTGATAGTCTCAGGGTTCTGTTTAAAGCACTGAGAGCATCATGAAGACCAAGGAACACAACGGGCAGGTCCGTGATACTGTTGTGGAGAAGTTTAAAGCTGTATTTGGATACCAAAAGATTTCCCAAGCTTTAAACATCCCAAGGAGCACTGTACAAGCGATCATATTGAAATGGAAGGAGTATCAGACCACTGCAAATCTACCAAGACCCGTCCGTCCCTCTAAACTTTTATCTCAAACAAGGAGAAGACTGATCAGAGATGTAGCCAAGAGGCCCATGATCACTCTGGATGAACTGCAGAGATCTACAGCTGAAGTGGGAGCATCTGTCCATAGGACAACAATCAGTCCAACACTTCACAAATCTGGCCTTTATGGAAGAGTGGCAAGAAGAAAGTCATTTCTCAAAGATATCCATAAAAAGTCTTGTTTACAGTTTGCCACAAGCCACCTGGGAGACACACCAAACATGTGGAAGAAGGTGCTCTGGTCAGATGAAACCAAAATCCAACTTTTTGGAAACAATGCAAAACGATTTGGCATAAAAGCAACACAACTCATCACCCTGAACACACCATCCCCACTGTCAAACATTGTGGTGGCAGCATCATGGTTTGGGCCTGCTTTTCATCAGCAGGGACAGGGAAGATGGTTAAAATTGATGGGAAGATGGATGGAGCCAAATACAGGACCATTCTGGATGAAAACCTGTTGGAGTCTGCAAAAGACCTGAGACTAGGACAGAGATTTATCTTCCAACAAGACAATGATCCCAAACATAAAGCAAAATCTACAATGGGATGGTTCAAAAATAAACGTGTCCAGGTCTTAGAATGGCCAAGTCAAAGTCCAGACCTGAATCCAATTGAGAATATGTGGAAAGAGCTGAAAACTGCTGTTCACAAACGCTCTCAATCCAATCTCAAAGAGCTCGAGCTGTTTTGCAAGGAAGAATGGGCAAGAATTTCAGTTTCTAGATGTGCAAAACTGATAGAGACATACCCCAAGAGACTTGCAGCTGTAATCGCAGCAAAAGGTGGCGCAACAAAGTATTAATGCAAGAGGGCCAAATAATTTTGCACGCCCCACTTTTCAGTTTTATTATTCCCAAAAAAGTTTAAATGATCCAATAAATTTCATTCCACTTCACAATTGTGACCCACTTGTTGTTGATTCTTTACCAAAAATTGAAAATGTTATATCTTTTTGTTTGAAGCCTGAAATGTGGCAAAAGGTTGAAAAGTTCCAGGGGGCCGAATACTTTCGCAAGGCACTGTAGTTGCCCATAGAACAAGTAAGATTTCATCATTTCAGATTTTCTTAGCTCCTTAGGAATCTGATAGAAATAGATCAATTAGATTGGTTGTTATTGACACCTCAATTTTTCTTTAAAACAATTTTGACACATCCCCCACATTAATTTTCAAAATGTAAAGTTGTTATGTCAAACATATACGTTTTTTGTATTCACACAACACTTCCCAGTCATAGTGTCACCAACATACCTTTTCTCTTTTTTTTTGGACTTTCAGGCTATACATACTCAGTGAAATTCTCAGTGCTCAAAGCTCTGATATTTATATCTTCACAAATGTTAATTCTTTAAATGTATTACTTTACAGCACTGTTAACAATCTTGCCAAAGATATTGCAGAGGATTTGGATGAGGCATAGTTGGAGCATCCAGTTGGTGAGTCTTCTGCTGGTGGCTCCTCCTCCCAACCTGCTGCAACGGAAGACCAGACAGCTGTCCCTGATGTCACACCTCAGGCTTCCTACACCCAACCAACATGTCAAAGGAGAGGGTGCCCTCAGCCTGTTCCTGCTTCTGTCCATGATCGATGCTTGTGTGCTTGGTATATGAACAGGAAAAGTGCAAGAGGGCCTTGCAGAAACTTTACTACTAAGCCTCACATAAGCTGCTTGATATATAAGCAGCACCCAATGATCCAATAGAACGTTTTCAGTATGTCAAGCAATACAAACTGCGTATGGTCTGTCTGGGCTCTTCAAACCCTGCCTGCTTGCCTAGAATCTCCTGTTGCCGACCCGGATAGCCTGACCTGAACCTGTGCCACCTGCCCTAACCTATTGCTTATTTGACTTCGCCTCTGCCTCACCCTTCAGTCCTTCACTGTTGCTCCTGGTTACGACTCGGCCTGCTGAGTACATCTGTATCTCTGGTAAATTGCTCAGGTACCTCTTGGTCTGCCTGGACCAGCTTCCTTGTGTGCCAATCCTCCTCAAGAGGTAGCGACCTAGTGTTCCAATCAGGAAAGTCTATCCCCACCATCAGGGGTACTGTGAAGATCGAGGGGTTCACTTAGACAGCGCCCTTAGAGGAGGTAGGACACGTGGCACAGTGGGTTCACACCTGCTGATTTTTAACACCTCTCCATCCCTATATTCCCAAGGATCAGAATAGGATGGAGAGGTAAATTTTTCTGGCATTAATTTTTTGTCATACCGAAAGCTGGCATTTATGTCGGAAACCTGTCAGATCCCATTATAGTCAATGGGGATCTGGCAATGTTTGGCCGTGTCCACCTACTCGGGATACAGAAAACATTGGTGCTCTGTACCTCTGCCAGAACAAAGTACTGGAGTTTATGGCATATATGTTAACGTTGCCTAAGGCACTGAAACTGTTTGTTTTGGGGAACCTGATTTTAAACTTTTTCAGCTTTGCATTTGTCTGAAAATATCGTGTAGATCTTTATGTGGGTATCTCATTACATCAGCCCCTTTCGCAATTATGGCATTGTTGAAAGTTGTTCCACTCCTTTTTTTAAAAAAAAAAAACATTATTAACCAAATTTTAAAAAAATTTATATAACTATAACTTGATTGAAAACTGTGTTTTGGAGGGGTTAAATGTAATGAGGTATTAGAAGGTATTTTATGGCAGTCTATTTTCTAAAAAAGTACATAGCTTGCTGTTTTGTTTTATGACGTGAATTCAAAATATTTCAGAATAAATAAGTTTACCTACGCTAAGGGAATATATTTACTAAATGTGATCATAAAAAATATAAATAATAAATCACATACAGAGTAATAAAAATAAATAGCAATCACTGGCCTGCACACATAATGGGGGGGGGACTCTGGTCACCATGTCGTAGCACATGGCCGAAACCCCATGATGATACACGGAAGAAATGGTGGTTCAATCACATCCTACCTGGATGAGGTTCCTCAATTGAATGCCAATTAACTGTCTCAGCAAAGTTTATACCCTTTCAGCCTCATCCTCCCAAAGATGTCCAGTGTGTAGCACGCATGTCTCTGAGATAAGCACTCTTGTGGTCTTCTCAGCACAATTGGGGTAGTGTACATCTAACTCACTACATTACAAAGAATATAGAAAGTAATATTAAGGGGGACAGAACCAATCAATTCTTAAGTATGTAAAATACCCTTACGACACATTCCACTTTTTTCATTTCTCAAATTTATTTCACCTATCCCAAAATATAGTAAGATAATATGACCTATTCTAAATAACATAATATAAGCTCTAGTCATTTAACAAAAAAAACACTTTTGAACCATTGGATTTCTAAAAAAAAATGTGTGTTGGACTAACAAGAAGTGTCTTTCACAGAGGTCTTCTTCACTTCTGATCTTCTTGGATCCTAAACTACAAAGTCTCTTGTGCTTTAAAACATGGTGATCTTGACTTTGGAATCCTTCTCTTGTCACAGATATCAGTCAGTCAACACATACAGTATGTGGTTTCCAGCTCTTTACAACTTTGTCTCTTATTCGTATCCCTCCTTTCTTTGTCTTGATATATGAGGGGATTCACAATTCTAATGGCAGTTTCAAGACCTCTTATAAGTGGGTGTAGGAGAGTCCATAAATGTCACTCTCTGGTGTGGGGGGAATATTCCACACCAAGCGCAGGAGGAAGAGGGGAGAAAGGAAATGGGATTAGACCTGGAACTAGTGAAGGCAGATGGTCACCTCCTAGTGAAACCCTGACTCCAGTCCTGGCTAACTAACAGTATGAACAGGCCTAGAATGTAGGCGAGTTCATACGCTGGAAACCTGGGACCCTAACTGTCCCTGAAGGACCCTGAAGCCAGTGACTGGAATGAGACAAACTGTTCCTCCACCAACCTGGACGAACAGTAGTCTCCCCTCAGGCCCAAACACCAAAACACAGGGAAGGTATACACAAATAAATGAAAGGGAAAGAGCACAGTTAACTTTCCTAAAGCTAATGGCAGCAACGAGATCTCCACAGAGAATCACACACCAGCAGACCACAGACACCACAGAAAATATAAACCGCACAGCATGGTGGGTTAAGCAACACTAAATAGACAAAGATAAATGATAAGACACCTACACCTGAAGGGGGAGTGTGTGGTGAATGCCAGCAACAACAAAACAACCAAAGGAGAACCTGTCAGATTAACCCACGGGTTGCCAATCTGACAGACCTCCTGATACCTGTCGCAGGAATGTCCATGACAGTACCCCCCCCCCCATCTATGGGTGGCCTCCGGACACCCAGGGCCAACTTTATCCGGATGAGACCGGCGAAAAGCTTTCACCAAACGACTGGTATTCACGTCAGATGCCGGTACCCACGTCCTCTCCTCTGGTCCATAACCCTTCCAGTGAACCAAATACTGAAGAGATCTACAGAGAACTCGAGAGTCAATAATCTTGGCGATTTGGAATTCGCCAAAGGTGGTAAGGGAGATGGCTCCAATGGTTCACATATCTCTTCAACAAAGATCTGTGAAACACATTATGAATTTTCAGGGCCTGAGGAAGTTCAAGACGAAATGCTACAGGATTAATGGTGGCAGTGATCTTATATGGACCAATAAATCTTGAACCCAACTTCCAAGATTCTTTCTTTCACTTTCAACTTAATGCTTCTTGTGGACAGCCACACAGATGAAACTACAATATCAATTCCCCTTCACTAGAACCTCGGGGGTTGTTAATATACATTAAGCAGATGGGCTTTGGCCCAGAATTACCCCCATCTCTATGGGTAATAAGATGGGTAATTACCCCCATCTCTATGGGAATCAGGTGGAGTGTGAATGAGTGCCTGTACGATGCAGTGTGTGCCAACAGTTAGGATAGTAATAGTGCAGCCATCCTAAGGCCTGCACAGGGTTAGATCGATAGAGCATGGTTGCGTGACAATATAGGTTCAGCTACAGTGCAGCCATCCTAAGCCTGCACAGGGTATAATAGGTGTGTGTTCCCTATATAGGGAGTGGACTGTAGATTGATTATGCGCTGAAAACACTAATAGTCCAAGGCTCAATCATGCACTGAGGAGGAATCACCCTATAACATATATATGACCAAGTAGTGACTACTGATAGTGGGCCTCGTACAAATTAAATAGCAATATATAAAAAGGATCCCCATAGGGTATCACATGACCTATTAACATATACCCAACCTTCTAACTCCACTGTGCGAAGAGGACGCTACAGAGGGTTTGAGGATAGGGGTTATAATTTCCCCTCTGTTCCTCTTCCCTCACACATGTTGTAATTGTTAAACAAAGTGCTATATATGCCCTAGTGGATTTGGCGCGCCTTGCAACGCGGGCACAACACCCACAATAAATAGGTGTACATGGGAGACTACCTCCTGTTGAGAATTTTAGATGCAGTGTCAGTTATTTTAGAGAGGAATTAATTAAAGGTTATTTTTTAGGACAAACATTGGAACCCATAGAGATGGGGGTAATTCTGGGCCAAAGCCCATCTGCTTAATGTACAGCCACACAGATCCACCCACTCTTAGGTCTGGACCATTCATACGTTTCCTGTCAGCCACACGTTTGTACTTGTTGCCCATATTTATAAAGTTATTTTGAATTTACCACCATATAGATGACAATGATGACGAAAAACGTTCTTCCTCAGGGATACCAGAAGTATCTGAACCAGAAAATCTGCCAAACTGCGGGTGAAACCCATATGCCCCAAAAAACGGCGACTTGCCAGTGGACTCCTGTCTACGATTGTTTATGGCAAACTCTGCCACTCCTCCTGATTTAGGACAAAACATCTCAAGTAAGTCTCCAGACTCTGAATAGTACGCTCCGTCTGTCCGTTCAACTGAGGATGAAAAGCCGAAGAGAAGGACAGTTGTACCCCCAGACGAGTACAGAACGCCCTCCAGAATCTGGAAACGAGTCCCACGATCCGACACCACGTCAGTGGGAATGCCATGGAGTTTCACAATATTGTCAACATACACTTGTGCAAGTGTTTTAGCATTAGGTAGGCCAGGTAAAGCAATAAAGTGCGCCATCTTACTAAAACGATCAACTACCACCAGAATAACTGTCTTTCCAGACGAATTAGGCAGGTCAGTGATAAAGTCCATAGACAAGTGAGTCCATGGTCTGGACAGGATGGGCAACGGAAGTAGGAGTCCAGAAGGTCGAGTATGTGTCACGTTAGCGCATGCACAAACACTACAGGCCGACACATAGTCCTCAACACACTTACACAGGCCTGGCTACCAGAATCTACGAGAGATGAGTTCGACAGTGGATTTACTCCCAGGGTGTCCCGCAAGCACCGTACAGTGATGTTCCTCAAACACCTTATGATGCAATTCAGATGGAACAAACAATTTCCCAGGGGGGCAAGACTCCGGTGCGTCTCCCTGGGCCTCTAACACCTTAGCCTCAACATCTGGGTAAAGAGCGGATATCACCACCCCTTCTGACAAAATAGGACTCGACATTCTTAATCCCAGGACGATACGTGACAATAAAATTGAATCTGGTGAAGAACAAAGACCATCTGGCCTGCCTTGGGTTAAGTCGTTTAGCCGACTCCAGGTAAGCCAGATTTTTGTGGTCAGTGAATACCGTGATAGGGTGAATCACCCCTTCCAACCAATGACACCATTCCTCAAAAGCCAACTTAATGGCCAGTAACTCTCTGTTACCCACATCGTAATTTCTCTCCACAGCAGAGAGTTTTTTCGAGGAAAACGGCACATGAGCGCCATTTACCTGGTGACAGACCCTGTGACAAAACTGCTCCTACTCCCACCTTGGATGCGTCAACCTCCATAATGAAAGGTTGTGACACATCTGGCTGCACCAATATAGGGGCAGAAGAAAAGCACTCCTTCACAGTGGAAAAGGCTTCCAATGCTGCATCAGACCACACTGAGACATCCGTCCCTTTTCTAGTCATGTCAGTTTAAGGTTTAACTATTGTCGAATAGTTCTTGATACATTTTCTGTAATAGTTAGTGAACCCCAAAAACCGTATAAGAGCCTTCAAATTTTCAGGTCGATCCCAGTCCAAAACAGCACGGTCTTTCTCTGGATCCATACGAAAACCTGAAGATGACAGCAGGTATCCTAAGAATTGCACCTCTTGTACAGCAAAAACACATTTCTCTAATTTTGCGTACAATTTGTTGTCTCTTAAGATCTGCAACACCTGTCTAACGTGATCCTGATGTGTCACCATATCTGGAGAATAAATTAGTATGTCATCCTAATACACGACTACAAACCTCCCCACAAGATGATGAAAGATGTCATTAACAAAATGCTGGAGGACAGCAGGAGCATTTGTCAACCCAAAAGGCATGACCAGGTTCTCAAAGTGGCCCTCAGGAATGTTAAAAGCCGTCTTCCATTCATCCCCTTCCTTGATCCTGACCAGATTATATGCCCCCCTTAAGTCCAACTTGAAGAACACCTTGGCATCAACAATCTGGTTAAACAAATCAGGAATCAAAGGAAGGGGGTAAGGATCACGGACAGTAATCCGATTGAGTTCACGGAAATCCAAACATGGCCTAAGAGTTCCGTCCTTTTTCTTTACAAAGAAAAACCCTGCTGCCACTGGAGATTTGGAAGGTCTTATGTGTCCCTTAGCCAAACTCTCAGCAATATATTCTTTCATGGCCGTTCTCTCAGGTCCAGAAAGGTTATACAGCCTAGATTTGGGCAATTTTGCTCCGGGGATAAGATTGATAGGATAATCGTATTCCTGATGTGGGGGTAAATCCTGGCATCCACCTTCAGAAAATACATCAGAGAAATCAGATATAAAAGAGGGTAGTGTCTTACTGGTTACAGCAGAAAAAGATGTATTAAGAAAATGTCAACACAATAATCACCCCAATCCACAATCTGTCTATTATGCCAATCGATTGTTGGATTGTGTTTGCTTAACCACGGTAAACCCAGCACCACAGGAGCAGGAAGACCTTCCAACACAAAACACAAAATTAGTTCCTGGTGAAATTCACCCACTCTTAATCTGATATCATGCACCATCTGAGACAAACACTTTTGAGATAGAGGTGCAGAATCAATAGCAAACACAGAAATCTTCTTCTCTAGTGCACTCGGAGATAATCCATGCATACGGACAAACTGAGCATCGATCAGGTTCACCCCTGCCCCGCTGTCGATAAACACCTCAATTCTCACAACCTTTGACTCTAGCGCCACCTCGGCAGTCAGTAGAAAACGGGTACTATAGGATGAAGACAAATGCACATTTTCTGTCTCACCACCCACCCCTCCAAGAGTGAAATGGGAATTTAATGCCCCCTTTCCTTTTTTCTCTTTTAGAGACTGAATGCATGGACATGCGTTGATAAAGTGTCCCTTTTGTCCGCAGAAAAAAAACACACTCCCTTTTTATTCCCAGAATGCTTTAAAGTGGAAACAGGAGTAGCTCCCCCTAACTGCATGGGTTTGTCCCTAGACATCAATCCAGGAGTATCTTCACCCAAAGTGTCATAGGAAGACAATACACTATGTGATAGTACGTCCTGAGAGCGGGGGCCCCTAAATCTCTCTCTCTCAGGTGTCTATCCATGCGTACAGCAAGAGTCATAGCGGCTTCCAAAGACACCGGAGTTTCATGAAAGGCCAAAGCGTCCTTTAGCCTTTCAGATAATCCTTAACAAAACTGACTACGGAGAGCCGGATCGTTCCATTCGGTATCAGTAGCTCACCTCCGAAACTCAGAGCAATAAATTTCAACAGAGCGCTTACCCTGACGTAGGTCACATAGCTTGGTCTTGGCCAGGGAGATGCGATCCAGGTCATCATAAATAAGCCCCAATGCCTTGAAAAATTCATCTACCAACTGGAGAGACCGCGATCCGGTCGGCAGAGAAAAGGCCCATGACTGTGCATCCCCCTTGAGCAACGAGATCACCACACCAACTCTCTGTTCCTTATTACTAGAAGAATGTGGACGCAGCCTAAAGTACAATTTGCACGCCTCCCTGAAGAGAATCTATTGTATGCAAATGAGTTATTGCTTAATGATAATTACAGTATACTGATGACCCAGACACAAACAAATTGATTAAAAATAAAGTAATAAAGTTTATTATACTTAGCTTAGTGTAAATGTGGAAATGATGATGATACCTAGTGAGCCCCGTCTGCTTCAAATGCAGCCTAGGTAAGGATAGTGACGACGAATCAGCAATCTGCTGGACACAACCCATGTGGTTGTCCCAGGCTGAGGCTAACACTCCAAGTTTGAATGGGATATTTATGGGGTCTTAGCATCCTCCCCCTCCTTGCTTGTAGGAAAGGGAGGGGGGGGACGAGCATGTGAATAACTCCTAGTGACCACGTCTCCTTCTGGTAACTATAAAGAGTGGATTTACATTACCTAAACAGGCTTCCCAGTAATGGAGAATATTTAGGTATACCATCTGGGAAAACAGAGTCGACCGTATAACATAATTACTCCCCGAGTAACTGATATGCTAAACCAATTATCGTTTCTCGAGAAATAGGAGAATATTAGAAGTTACCAGCCACTCAACCGCTGATCATTCCCAGATGGCTGTAGACAGACCTTCCTAAATATTCTCATTCCAGGGGGGTCACTTAGGTCATCTGTCTCCCACGCTGCTGAGAGACATTGAATATATATTGAAAGTATACAAAGCAAGCCTACTAATATGAATTAATATATATATACACATATACCATATATCTATATTATATAGTATATGGTCTTACACTAAAATGAGACATAAATTTACCTCCGATTACACTCCACCCCTGGCTCATTTTAGTGTAAACAATTCTCAAGGAAAGAGCTAGTACAGTATTCCTACTACATACATACAAAAGAATACGTACACAGCAATCTATTACAGTACTCACAATTACTTCGTACAGAACCCATTCTATATGTATAGCCTAATCATTTGACAGAAAACTACAGGACCATTGGATTTCTAAACACAAGTGCCTTTCTGATGGTAGACACTTGGGCTCTTTTATCTCTTGAAACAACTCCTTTGCATTTTTCACATCTTTTTCCTTCTCTTTGTTCTACCATTTCCTGTATCTTTTTTGGGCTGACTCAATCTTCCCTAATTCACTCAGCTGTCCTAACAATCCAGCCACAGAATATTTATCTTGCTGAATTAAAGTTCTTCCTCTAAAAGCACTTCTGTCACCTGGGAGTGGTCTCTGTTTTTTCCGTCTGCGTTTTTGCATAATACGGACTACATAATGTGAAAACTGATTACTCAATTCCCCATTATGCTTCTCAATGTCCCTCATACAGGTCCGCAAAAGCGCCAATTGCTCAGTAGCTGCCTGCAGCAGCTCCTCTTCAATTGCCTCTCGCTTCACTGTCTCCTCCTGAAGAGCCTGCACGCAAATCCATCCCTCACTTGCTGCCGCTTGTTGCTCAGAAGGGTTATACCGGGACAACTCCAAACCCATAGCTGCTTGACAGGGGTCAGCCAAGCACTGGGGAGCAACATATCTGTTGCACTCACGGGTGATTGGGGCCCAGTGTCCGGAGCTAAGCACCCAAAAAGGTAATGGACCCGTGTGCTGATTCTTTCCCCCTTTAAACCATGAAAATGAAAATGCCATTCTATCCTAGTCACAATATCTAACTTTCTATCTGAACCTATGTTATAGCCCAACCTCCAACAGATTTTTAGGTACTAGGCACAAACATACACAACTTTCTCAATATTAGTAACTAGGCCTTAACAATAATACTTTACAATAATAATTATGCAAGGGTCAGTATACAGTAATTACATCCCACTTCTGACACTAAATGTATGCAAATGAGTTATTGCTTAATGATAATTACAGTATACTGATGACCCAGACACAAACAAATTGATTAAAAATAAAGTAATAAAGTTTATTATACTTAGCTTAGTGTAAATGTGGAAATGATGATGATACCTAGTGAGCCCCGTCTGCTTCAAATGCAGCCTAGGTAAGGATAGTGACGACGAATCAGCAATCTGCTGGACACAACCCATGTGGTTGTCCCAGGCTGAGGCTAACACTCCAAGTTTGAATGGGATATTTATGGGGTCTTAGCATCCTCCCCCTCCTTGCTTGTAGGAAAGGGAGGGGGGGGGACGAGCGTGTGAATAACTCCTAGTGACCACGTCTCCTTCTGGTAACTATAAAGAGTGGATTTACATTACCTAAACAGGCTTCCCAGTAATGGAGAATATTTAGGTATACCATCTGGGAAAACAGAGTCGACCGTATAACATAATTACTCCCCGAGTAACTGATATGCTAAACCAATTATCGTTTCTCGAGAAATAGGAGAATATTAGAAGTTACCAGCCACTCAACCGCTGATCATTCCCAGATGGCTGTAGACAGACCTTCCTAAATATTCTCATTCCAGGGGGGTCACTTAGGTCATCTGTCTCCCACGCTGCTGAGAGACATTGAATATATATTGAAAGTATACAAAGCAAGCCTACTAATATGAATTAATATATATATACACATATACCATATATCTATATTATATAGTATATGGTCTTACACTAAAATGAGACATAAATGTACCTCCGATTACATCTATCAGGGAGAGCGACTTTATGCTCCAGACTAGCTTGGCAACCACCACCCCCGGGACCAACAGCCTGTGGTCTCTGAATCTGGGTGACGGTTGTGCGGAGGTCAGCTACCTCCAAAGAGAGACCCTGTAGTTGTCCTGCCAGTGCAGTAATTGGGTCCATGTCTGCGCAAAAATGGACAAAATGACGATTTTGGGCGGTTTATAATGTCACGCTCCGGTGTGGGGGGAATATTCCACACCAAGCGCAGGAGGAAGAGGGGGAGAAAGGAAATGGGATTAGGCCTGGAACTAGTGAAGGCAGATGGACACCTCCTAGTGAAACCCTAACTCCAGTCCTGGCTTACTAACAGTATGAACAGGCCTAGAATGTAGGCGAGTTCATACACAGGATACCTGGGACCCTAACTGTCCCTGAAGGACCCTGAAGCCAGTGACTGGAATGATGAATAATAGCAATCAATAACTTTTGAAGGTTTTAGCACAATATAACATTGTACTATATATAATAGTTCTTTTAGTTCTGTCTTATTTGCATATTCATATCACATTGTGTTGTAAAACCAAAAATATACACGTGTTATAATATGTGTTCATTTGTTCGTAACTTGCTCAATGTAAACCCTTTAACCAATAATACCAGTGTAGTCATCTGCCTTTGATTGTCAACCATAAAACTGTACACCATTAATATCATTTTTATTAATCTTATAAGATATACAATGTTGCAGTCTTTTAATATAACTAATGTATGTTGGTTTACCCTACACTTCATACCCTTTGGTATTTTGGTTTGAAGATGTACCCAGCTTTTCTTGATGTTGAAATAAATAGTCTTTTTTCATGAAGGTATACACCATGGGAGGTGTATTTAAATTAGGGGATGGGCTTTAGGTCTGTAATAGCTTCACTTTTCCCCTCACTTCACTCAAGGTCATCTAAGTCCGCCCCTTCTGGTTGGACGGTGCAATCCTCTCTCTTCTAGTCAGTCTACTTTTAACCAGTCATGAAAACAGATCTCTGGTATTAGCAGAACATTCAACATATATTAATACACACATAGAAACAAAAATCTGACAATATAGACATGAACACATGAAAGGCCCATAGGAAACGTTTCAATCACATTTATTTTATTGAATTCAATAAAACTTTGAGCTCAATAAAAAAAAATTGGCACCAATTTAAAAATAAAATTGCCCAAGAAAATATTAATATCCCCAGTGCACATTAAAAAACCAAGTGTTTTACTCCACTTTCTTATTTCATACACATTCACATTTTCATTCCTTGCTGCAGCATCATATATTCATATATCCATACACAGCTCATAGCCACACCTTATTCTTGAAGTACAGACTTCACACACAGCTCTGCTAACCATCCATCAAATTCTTTTTGCTACAACTTCACACATTCACAATAGCTACTCAAAGCCACACCCATTCATATTCCAATGAACAATTTATGGCTGCTATACTGCTCTAAGCTACAAGCTCCCTCTGTGTGATATCTCTGAAACTATACATCCACCCATCTTTCCTGGAAACACATATGCACACCATACCAAGAATTGACTATGATCTCTATTGCCTGCTTCTGCCATTACTTGCCAACATCGTCTGGTCTTCACTCTGCAATCAGAAGCTTATGTACACTTTTTACCCATTTTAAATGCCATGTGGTTTTACTCAATTGTTGGTGCACATATATAATGATTTTTCTTTAAGGCTGGGTTCACACATGACAACTAGCTGCTTGGGATAGAGAAATTTTCAATCTTTACTCCTCTCTGTCTTGTAAAAAGGTACTGCACATCACTTACTAAAACATATCACTAACTTTCAACAAAATTAGACTTATTTGTCTTACTCCTTCTGCTGTTCATTCATTCCTCTTCCCTTTCCCTCTTTATAGTCTTTACTCTACACATTCTTAAAGCTGCTAGACTTCCCACTTAGTCCAACTTCCTTTGCCCACCTCCTTGTGCCTCTTATCTCACAAGCATTTATCCACCCAGCTTTCCGGAGACAGATGTACACTTTAGCAAAGGGGGAACACAGAGATATACAAAAGCTGATACTAAAGGGGGGGGGGGCATAAAATAAGCTTATCTGTATGTGTCTATGTCCCTTAAAGGGGTTGTCCGAGTTATTTTTTTGTTCTTTATATGTTTCTAACTTGTCAGGTATAACAACTTTACCATATACTTTGTGTTTCTAAAGCTGCTGGTTTCTCAGAGTTGACTGAGGGTCACATGACCTGTGATGTCACCTTATCTCCCTGGTCTATGATGTTTCGTGTACAAGCCTCAGAGTTCAGATAAGAGTCTGTACACGAGACGTCACTGGCCACTCCCCCCTTCTTTGCCGTCACTGGCCACTCCCCCCTTCTTTGCCGGGCTCCTGCTATCTGCTCTCCCTGGTTTCCTTCAGATAAAACATTAACCCCTTCAGCCAGAACACACTGAGGGCTCAAGGCTTTCTAACAAATATTAGCTGCAGCAGTGAGAGGAGACAAATGCTGGGCAAGGAGCTATAGAGGAATTGTATTGTACAAGAACAGGTAGGGAGAATTTCCTGTGTGTATCAGCAGTGTCATTGTACAGCTGGGACTTGTAGTCCTACACATACAACATGCTGCTGAGTATTCCAGCAGGCAGACATGTCACTCAGCACTTGTATTCACTGCCTTTGCAGAGAAGGGGGGAGGGGCTGAGATTGTTGTTATTGCATGTAAACAAAGGCCAGAAGAGAACCAGGGAAATGAGCAAATATAGATTTTTTTTGCCTAAAACTTGCTGAACTTATATATTGTTGCCCATCAGATTTACAGTGCTATATTTTTTTTCATAACTTGGACAACCCCTTTAAACAAAGAACAGTCTAGACATTTCAAGCCTTGTTTAAAGGTAAAAGGGCATTTCCAATACTATCTCTAATGCTATGTTATGGTCATGGCCCTTTCCTACTTGGACACACTCACAGCATTAAGGTAATGAAGACTTATTCTTACTACTAGTTATTGCAAACCACTCTCTAATGCCATAAATCGTTCCTACTTGGACACGCACAGCATTAGCGTAATAAAGGCTTAAACAATTAATTTATGAACATTTAACACAAGTGCCATTTTGATTTTCTAGACACATGGGCACTTTTGTCTTGTTGGTACCAAAGATTACTATCTTGACTTTTCAGTGTTACAAACTCATCAGAACCCACAGGAGCTCTGATATGCACAATCTACTAGCTCTAACTACTGAAATTCTTACAGATTATCATTAGAATCCTGCTCAGTTCTACAACTCCCAAAGAACATTGCTAGATCCTACAACTGTCTACTACAGCTCCACTCACAGCTTGTAGCATATTTGCATAACCAATGCACCCACAGATTATTAAATTCCCACGAATGCCCGGAATCTCGTTCGGAATGGCAGTACCAAACTACCCTCTCTATGTATCACCCTATCAACAATAAGCGTATTCATTTGCTCAAATCCCACTTCTGACACCAAGTATTTTATAATGTGAATTCAAAAGATTTGAGAATAAATAAGCTTACACAGGTTACGTAAATAAATATATTTATTAAATGTGATCATAAACAATATAAAACACATAAAGTAAAAAATCACTGGCCTGCACACAATATGGAGGGGAGGAGACTCCGATTGCCATGTCGTAGCACATGCCTAACACCCCATGGTCATACAAGAAAGAAATAGTGTTTCAATCACAACATCCTACCTGGGTGATGTTCCTCAATGGAGTGCCAATTAACTGTCCGTGTGCAGCAAAGTTTATACCCTTTAACCTCTCCTCCCAAAGATGTCCAGTTTGCAGCATGCATGTCTCTGAAATAGGCACCCAGGAATGTCGCCTTCTTAGCACAATGAGGGTTGTGCATGTCTAACTATCCCTAACTTAGTAAATTACAAAGAATATATAAGGTAATATTAAAGGGGCCAGAATTAAAATGGACAGAACCAATCAGTTCTTAATTAAGTATGTAAAATACCCTTACAACACACTTGCACACAGTCAATCCTAAAAATTGGATTAAAAGTGGAATTTGGACAGTAAAATACTCCCGCCCACATCAAGGGTCTTCATTCTGTTGCGAGTTCCTATGCTAACTAAACAACAGGGAAACAAACTAGCTAGACAAATGGCAAAATTAAATTGCCCAGAGTCCAATCAATGACTTTGCCATGGAACTGCTCCCTCAGGGGTGCTGAAGTAGACTGCCTAGAGTTTCTGAACAGCCAGTCCTGATGTTCCAGGTCATCCATTCTGGTCCATGGGGACACTTGAGGAAGTCTGGTATTGGTCTAGGTCATAATACAAGTATTATGAATCTTGGTGAAGTTTTGTAGGATAATCCAGGCTTGAATTACTAGGGTGGCATTGTCTGTTTCCATCTGTAGGGATGACATGAACACCCTCCACTTATTGGGAAATATTCTGAAAGTGCTGTCCACATACCAATTGGCTCTGGTCAACTGGTAGTTGAAAATGGCCAAGTTGTATCTTGGGAAGGGCAGGGCATGGAGATGACAAAGCAAACCCTTGGTCAACCACAATGCTGGTAGTGCTGCAGATTCAGGTAGTCTTCTAGGCTCTGGAAGGACGAGCTGGTCAGCCTAAAGCCATTCACCGATTCTGGAAACATGAAGGTGCTGGCATCTTAAGTGCTTCCATAGGCCCCGATATCTAAAATTATAAACCAGTATGTATGTTCAGCCAAGGCCAACAGCACCACAGAAAAATATTGCTTATAATTGAAGTATCAGGACCTTGAGCTAGACGTCTTCCTAACATGGATGTGTTTGCCATCCATCGTACCATTGCAATTGCAGAAATTGTGTTGAATCTTGGAAGCCTTCTGTGATACAGAGCCAGGCTTCTGCTTTGGGCTGTGGTATCACGGTCTTTCTAAGTCTCTACCAGATGATTTCTTATGTCTGTAGAATAACTCAAGAAATAGTATATGTCCCTAGCAGGAACTCAAATGCAGGGATGTAAATGAGTTCCTAGTCACCATAAACTTAGAACTAAAGAGGGAAAATCAACAAAAAAAATCAACAGGGAGGAAAATGTGTAAACAAGATAACCAGGCAACAAAGGGTCAAAGGTTCATATGATGGGTTCTTACCTCAGAGTGACAATGAGCCATTCCTTTGTAGATATGCAATCCTCATGCTGACTTCGGAGTTGACAGTTTTCCAATGGGGCTACAGCGCACGGAGTAGCAATGTGTGCTCCTGCCCGTGCCTCCCTGGAAGTTTACTAAATGCTGGGTACCCTGTAACCATGTACTATCACAGGATTAGCTGAGTGGAGCAGGCTCCTGCCTGTGGCTGCTTCGCTAAGCTAGAAGTCCTGCATGGCATCTCTTAGCCTAGCGAAGCAGACACAGGCAGGAGTCTGCTCCGCTAAGCTAATCCTGGCATAGCACATTGTTACAGGGTACTCATTTACTATGCCAGCATTTAGTAAACCTCCGGGGGGGCATGGGCAGGAGCAGCAATGTGCGTTCCTACCTGTACTACCTGCTCTGCGACCCCATTGAGAAAACTGTCAGCTCTGTGAGAAGTCAGCGGTGTACAGAAAATGTAATTTTAAAGCCCTTTCGGGGGGGGGGGGTAAAGTCTATTAAAAATACAAAATACATTAATAAAGTATATTTCAAAAAGTGTTATTATGACATTAGGGTCAATTTAACTAAAGTGTATTCAAAAGTTTAGTTACTCTTTAAATTGTGACAATTTAATCTTTCCTCAATTTCTAATAATTTTTTCTTTTGCTGACCGGAGAAACGGAAACAAGAAGGCAGTAATTTGTGGACATACGAAGCAGATGTGGGAGGACAACTGAAAAAATGCACACTGGTCACTGATCCATACTTTGCAGACTGCAAAACGGCAGCAGCTGTGTGCATGAAGCCTAAAAGAGAACCTGTTACCACAAAATGCAGTTCAATCTGCAGGTAGCATGTTGTACAGCAGGAACAGCTGAGCAGATTGATATACATTTTTGGGGGAAAGGTTCAGCAAAACATGTAATTTTTACATTTAAATCTGTGCTTTGGTTGTGCTTTTCTAAGTTTGGTTGTACACAGGGGCCGTGTAAGACTTGGGTCACACAACATTTGGGCACTATGTTTGGCATATATATGAAATTTATATGTCAAATGACCATAAAAAAGGCCCCACATGGTGTAAAATAAGAAAATGTCTGATACCTTACCAATCCCCCTCCACTCCCATTCTGACGCTTCATAATGCCCATAATGCCTTGCCAGTCTTTATTTGCTGGTCCCTGGATCCTGATTAAGCAGGAAAGCAACGCTCAGCCAATCATTAATTTATTTAACCCTCTATGTAAAGGGGTCAGAGATTACACAAAATCTTTATGGCCAGTGAGTGGTGTATATGACTCCACACTTAAGGATGGCGGAAGGAATCCGGCAAACACACTTTTAACTTGAAGAACATCTTTAGTGAACTCATATGGGACAGCAAGCTTGGCAGTTACAAGAATCTCACAAGCGGCAAAAGATTTAATGGTTACAGCAAGCTCACAAGAGCCAACTGGCTTGGTAGTTACAAAGAGTCTCTTTAGAACAAGCTTGGGTGTTGCAACTTTATCCTCAGGCATTCTCCCAACCCTAGCCCTAGAATTCCCCTCTGTAATGATGCCTGTTGTTCACAAGACAGCCTTACTAGACTTCACCTATAGCATTGCACATTTCCCAAGTACTAACAGTATCTCTTGGTCCACAGACATGCCAGAATTTACAGTAGGACTGAACTACACAACAACTGGATGGTCACAAGAAGCATATGAAGCACAGATCAACACTGGCAGTCAACAAAGTACTGAAATAAACCCACCGATAGATAGCTAGAGCTGAAGGATGAGCACCACGGATGAAGAAGTCCAGCAATGGAATACAGGTGGAGAGCAGATGAATGATGTTGAACAGAAATAAAGATACACTGAACTGACCCTGCTCTGAAATGCAGCTTAGCCAAGAGAAATAAAAAAAAAAACGAATCACAAATGTAGTACCTCAGTAAAGGGGATATCTGCAAAATGGTTTGAGATGTAATGTAATGTAATGTTATTTAATATAATGTACACCCAGCATGGCCTGGTTTAGTTGTACAGGGTTAATCACCTGTTCTTCCCCTCTCAGGAGGGGCAGGAGTGGGTTAGTCCTGCTTCCTGACTAGAGAGACTAGACTAGTGTCTCATGGGGAAGGAACCAAGTCCACATGCTCCTTCCCCTTAGGCCTCAGGATCCAGAGGCTAACTGATCACTGTGAAAGTTACTACTTCTGCTACAGCAAGAAAGAAAGAAAGAAGAACTTAGAATCTGCATGGCCAAGCATAGGAGTCAGCAAGGTAACCTACGACTACAGCTAAACAGACTTTGCTGCTTGCTGCTTTGGATTACAGTTAAGACACTCGTCACACTTAACCACGTCATGGCCAGATGTACCTCCAAAGACCTATATCAGACATTGGACACTACAGCCATAATTGCCAGATTACAGTTACCAGTCAGAGACTCTAGAGACAGAGACTTTTTACCAAGAGTGCCATTATTTGCTACTTTGGTAGCCTCCATACCTCACGATCTGGGGAAACAATTTACACTGTATACATATTATTGTTGGATATACTACAAATCCTATTTTGCATTTTATTCTTCTATCTCTGGCCTGGTTTCCTTACTCCTACCACACCATGCACTGGCCATTGTACTATTATACCTCTTGCCAGTTACCCATACAACTACCAACATCAAGGGCACCCCAAACTACCATCAGACATGAGCCCCAACTACAGGGAGTGCCCAGAGCAAAGAAAGAGTGCACTGTCCTCTTACGGCACTGGCCTTAGGGAACAACATTGTGAGTGACACCACTGTGACACATCTTATAGTCAGAGCCACTACCACTCCCATCCTTTGCTATGGCTTCTCAAGGACTTGCTGCACAAACAGGCAATAACAGAATCAAATAATAATAAACAACAAACTTCTGTGCTGACAACAATAAAAGAATGGAGGACCACAGGTCCCAAAATACACTAAATAATAGACTTATAAAATGATATAAAAACCCGAAAACAAATGCATGAAGAATACACTATCACCAGCAGTCAGAGAAGCAAAAGGCCTACACTTTTGAAAACTAAGCAATCAATGTCTATTCCCTAACTAGCTAGGTCAAGCTAGGTGATAACCTGACCCAGATTCAAATGCAGAGCAGTTGCATAGCAATTGTTTCAATCAATGTTAGAAAACAGGCAAGGATAAAAAGCAGCAAGGAGATCACTGTTGCTTGTAATGTCCCCTGCTAGTTATGCTGAAGATTGCTGTTTGCTGCCTTAGAGGCCACAGCTGAACGCAGCGTTCACTCTTTACCCAGGGACGAATAAAGGTCACATATCCTACTTAACACACATACATGTTCACACTTCTGTGTGGCACACTCTCAGCCACAAGTCCGCTCAATCTGCACAGTCCAACTGCCTTTACTCACAATCTGGTACGCCACTCTGTACACAGGTGTTTCTCTAGGCAGCAAGCTGGCCTGTCTGATCTGCATGGTATATCAAAGGTTCTCTCAATGCTCACAGGTGTGAGGGCTAGGAAGCAAGTATGGTCATTTCCCCGTTCAAAACTCTTGTCTGCTGCAAGTGTTGCTGCTCCAACCTCTGCCTAGATGTGGTGGTGCATTAAATGAGAAGCGTTGCTCACTTCAGTGCAGGTCTTTCTACACCAATGGCTGCGGCCTTCTCTGTGTACTTCATGTGATTCTGATCACTGCTGTGTTGGTCTGACCACTATGTCCTCTCATCACTTCAATTTATTAACTACAGAAAAGAGCTACACAGTTTGAGGACATCCAAGTTGTAACCCTAGGGTGGCCTCTGACTCATCCCAGCATTGTGGTGTATATGGCAACTAAGGCATACCTCCCAACTTTTGAAGATTGCAAAGAAGGACAATGTGTGCGGTGCACATCATGGCAGTTTTTTTCATACTAGGCCACACCTCTAACTACGCCCAAAGCATAATTACTGGAGCCCCTGCGGCAATTTTTTTCTTGCGTTTCAATGTCCATATAAATATTAATACATAAATCATCAGATTATAGATATTTTAAGGTACAAATTGCAATTAATGAAGTTCTGGTCTAATATACAGGTAGAAACCATACAAACACTTAAGTAAGGAGCAATGTAGTAAATTTATTAATGCACATTTATCCATTAATTCCCCAGGTCAAAAAGAGGGACATTTAATGATCAAAGAGGGACAGAGGGACTTGGGTCAAAAAGAGGGACTGTCCCTCCAAAAGAGGGACACTTCGGAGGAATATTGCGGAATAGATGCGGCCCCATTCACCTCTATGAGAGCGGGTAGCCGCTGCACGGAGCCAGCTCTGTGCCGCGGCTCCGCATAAAAAAATAAAACGTGTCCTATACTAGTCCGCAACAGCGGACAAGTATAGGCATTTTCAATAGGGTGCCTGGCCGTGTGTTCCGAGCGTTGCGGAACCGCAATAATACGGTCGTCTGAATGAGTTCTAACTCTTAACATGCCAACATTATGGCTCACACGGGCAGTGTAGCTCAAAAGCCAACCGTGAGTTCACCACTTAGAGTATACTATAGATCAGTGATGGTGAACCTTTTACAGACGAGTGCACGAACTGCAACCCAAAACCCAATTATTTATCGCAAAGTGCCAACACTGCAATTTACCCTGAATACTACAGTCCAGTGTAGTATATGTTCCATGTACTTTATCATTTAGATATAATAGCCTGCCTACATTCAATGTGCTGCCTGCGCTGTTCATAGTGCGCCCTGCGCTGATGAGTGGCAGGAAAAGTCTAAGGCATATTGGTACATCATAGACTTTTTCCAGGGCACAGGTGCCCACAGAGAGGGCTCTGAGTGCCGCCTCTGGCACCCGTGCCATAGGTTCGCCACCACTGTTATAGATCCAATACATGGAATAACTATCAGGGTGTTTAACCCACAGTGGGACATACATTTCATAGTGTTATGCTGGTGTCTCACAGCAGTAGAAGGCACATAGATGTGGTGTACTGTATCATACATTACATGTCACATTGTGTCACATATACTTCAGGTAGCATATCACGTACATCTCACATTATTGGCATTCTCCACAGGAAACAGTCTCTTAAAGGGGTTGTCCAAGTTATTTTTTTGTTCTTTATATGTTACTAACTTGTCAGGTATAACAACTTTCCCATATACTTTGTGTTTCTAAAGCTGCTGGTTTCTCAGAGTTGACTGAGGGTCACATGACCTGTGATGTCACCTTATCTCTCTGCTCTGTGATGTTTCGTTCACAAGCCTCAGAGTTCAGATAACAGTCTGTACACGAGACGTCACTGGCCACGCCCCCTTTCTTTGCCGGGCTCCTGCTATCTTCCTGGTTTCCTTCAGATAAAACATTAACCCCTTCAGCCAGAACACATTGAGGGCTCAAGGCTTTATAACAAACAGTAGCTGCAGCAGGGAGAGGAGACAAATGCTGGGCACAAGAGCTGTAGAGGAATTGTATTGTACAAGAACAGGTAGGGAGAAATTCCTGTGTGTATCAGCAGTGTCATTGTACAGCTGGGACTTGTAGTCCTGCACATACAACATGCTGCTGAGTATTCCAGCAGGCAGACATGTCACTCAGCACTTGTATTCATTCCCTTTGCAGAGAGGGGGGGGGGAGAAGGGGGAGGGGCTGAGATTGTTGTTATTGCATGTAAACAAAGACCAGAAGAGAACCAGGGGAAATTAGGAAATATGGATTTTTTTTTGCCTAAAACTTGCTTAACTTAGTTATATATTGCTGCCCATCAGATTTACAGTGCTATATATTTTTTGTCATAACTCGGACAACCCCTTTAACAGCTCAACAATGTTGAGTCAACATAGGTGCAATTGCAACACTATTACGGTCAGCAATAATTCATAACAATAGAATAGCTGCAAAAAGATATACTTTCTCATAAGAAGGGGTAAATTTTCAGCCCTCTTTGCTTATGTTCTATTGAGAATTTTGTTGTGGGTTTGCACGCTGATTATTCCCATTCCATTGGGTTGAGCAGTGTGTGGTCATGTGCTGTAGTCTCAGCGCTATTTTTGTGTGGAAACCATTGCAAGATAGGGTAGGGCACTTGTTTTTTCAGCACGCTGAAAAAAAATTGTCCGTTATTGCCTCCCATTGAAAACAACAGGAGGCAAACATTTAACCATGCTAATTCTGATGCTGCAGCCAGTCACTGGCCTTGTGCTGTACACTGCTGAGACCAGTGATTGGCTGCAGCAGTATACAGAACATCACCATTGCAGCCAGAACAATCTAGTATGGCTGCAGCCTGGGGATGAGGGCAGAGTGGCAGCGCTGGATCAAATGAGGCTTGGGAAGTTCAGGTAAGTTTTTTAAATTATTCTTTTTTTTTTTACACAGGCACTTGATAGAGATAATTCTAAAGCCCATTTAATTGATATCCACTCCAATTTGAACTCTTTCCTGACAAAGCCATTTTCTATTTTTGTGTTTTTGTTTTTGACTCCTTACCTTCCTGGAGCCATACATTTTTCAGTTCACATAGCTGTATGAGGGCTTTTTTATTTACAGGACAGGTTGTACTTTCTAATGGCAGCATTTAATATTTCAAATGATTTAGTAGGAACATAGTAACATAGTAACATAGTTTGTAAGGCCGAAAAAAGACATCTGTCCATCCAGTTCAGCCTGTTTTCCTACAAGTTGATCCAGGGGAAGGCAAAAAACCCTGTGAGGTAGAAGCCAATTTTCCTCACTTTAGGGGGAAAAATTCCTTCCCGACTCCAGTCAGGCAATCAGAATAACTCCCTGGATCAACGACCCCTCTCTAGTAACTATAACCTGTAATATTATTACCCTCCAGAAATACATCCAGGCCCTTCTTGAACTCTCTTAGTGAACTTACCATCACCACCTCCTCAGGCAGAGAGTTCCATAGTCTCACTGCTCTTACCGTAAAGAATCCTCTTCTATGTTTATGTACAAACCTTCTTTCCTCCAGACGCAGAGGATGTCCCTCGTCATGGTCACTGTCCTCGGGATAAATAGATGATGGGAGAGATCTCTGTACTGACCTCTGAATATATTTATACATAGTTATTAGATCTCCCCTCAGTCGTCTTTTTTCTAAAGTGAATAAGCCTAATTTTGATAATCTTTCTGGGTATTGTAGTCCACCCATTCCAGCTATGACTTTAGTTGCCCTCCTCTGAACCCTCTCCAGCTCTGCTATGTCTGCCTTGTTCACAGGAGCCCAGAACTGTACACAGTACTCCATATGTGGTCTGACTAGTGATTTGTAAAGTGGCAGGACTATGTTCTCATCACGGGCATCTATGCCTCTTTTGATGCAACCCATTATCTTATTGGCCTTGGCAGCAGCTGTCTGACACTGGTTTCTGCAGCTTAGTTTGCTGTTCACTAAAATTCCTAGGTCCTTTTCCATGTTAGAGTTACCCAATGCTTTACCATTTAGTATGTACTGGTGACTTGCATTATTCCTTCCCATATGCATAACCTTACATTTGTCAGTGTTAAACCTCATCTGCCACTTTTTTGCCCAAGCCAACAGTCTATCCAGATCCTACTGTAGCAGTGCACTGTCCTCTTCTGTGTTAATTACTTTACACAGTTTAGTGTCATCTGCAAAAATTGATATTTTACTGTGCAAGCTTTCTACAAGATCATTAATAAATATATTGAAAAGAATAGGACCCAATACAGACCCCTGTGGTACCCCACTAGTGACAGTGACCCAATCTGAGTATGTACCGTTAATAACCACCCTCTGTTTTCTATCACTAAGCCAGTTACTTACCCACATACAGACATTTTCTCCCAGGCCAAGCATTCTCATTTTGTATACTAACCTTTTATGTGGTACAGTGTCAAACGCTTTGGAGAAGTCCAAATATACGACATCCATTGAGTCGCCGCGGTCAAGTCTAGAACTTACCTCCTCATAGAAACTGATTAAATTGGTTTGACATGACCGATCCCTCATGAAGCCATGCTGATATGGAGTTATTTGCTTATTTTCATTGAGGTACTCCAAGATAGCATCTCTCAGAAAACCTTCAAACAGTTTACCCACAACAGACGTTAAACTTACCGGCCTATAGTTTCCAGGCTCTGTTTTTGGACCCTTTTTGAATATTGGCACCACATTTGCTATGCGCCAATCCTGTGGAACACTCCCCGTCAGTATAGAGTCCTTAAATATCAGAAATAAGGGTCTGTCGATTACATTACTTAATTCTCTTAGGATACGGGGGTGTATGCCATCCGGTCCTGGTGATTTGTCTATTTTAATATTTTTAAGACGTTGCTGCACCTCTTCCTGGGTCAGAGAGGACACTTTTAAAGGGGAATTTACTTTTATACTCTGCATTTCATCTGACATTTTATTTTCCTCAGTGAATACAGTGGAGAAAAAGTTATTTAGCAGCTTCGCTTTCTCCTCATCGCTCTCTGCTACTCCCCCCTCATTACTCTGTAAGGGGCCCACACCTTCAGGTTTATACTTTTTAGTATTTATATAATTGAAGAACATTTTAGGGTTAGTTTTACTCTCTTTGGCGATTAATCTCTCGGTCTCTAGTTTGGCTGTTTTTATGTGTCTTTTACATATTCTATTTTTTTCCTTATAGTTTTTCAATGCTTCATGGCTCCCCTCCTTTTTTAGTGATTTAAATGCTTTCTTTTTGTCATTTATTGCTTTCTTTACAGTTCTGTTTATCCACATTGGTTTTTTCTTGTTTCTTATTATTTTATTCCTATATGGTATGTACCTCTCACAATTAGATATTAGGATGCTTTTAAAAATATCCCATTTTGTGGCTGTATTTTTATTTTTGAGGACTTTGTCCCAGTTAGTTAGGCCTATGGCCTCTCTTAGTTGGCTAAGTTTTGCTTTTTTGAAGTTTGGTATTTTTGTTCCTCCCTGAAGAAACGCTCTTTTGAATGACAATTGGAAGGTTATTATATTATGGTCACTGTTTCCCAGGTGTCCCCCGACCTGCACATCTGTTGTTCTGTCAGGTCTATTGGTTAATACTAAGTCCAGTATGGCCGTCCCTCTAGTGGGGTCCTGAACCAGTTGGAAAAGGTAATTGTCTTTGGTTATTTCCAAGAACCTGTTTCCTTTATGAGATGTACAGGTTTCAGTTTCCCAGTCTATATCTGGGTAGTTGAAGTCCCCCATAATAACGACCTCATTATGATTTGCCGCCTCGTCTATTTCATTTAGAAGTATATTTTCTGTGGTCTCTGATATATTGGGTGGTTTATAATAAACCCCTAGTAGTATTTTATTATTGTTTTTGGCTCCATTTATTTCTACCCACAGTGACTCCACATCTTCATGTCCCTCATTTATATCTTCCCGGAGTGTGGGCTTTAGGCATGACTTTACATAAAGGCAGACCCCTCCCCCTCTCCGGTTTTGACGATCCTTTCTAAAAAGATTGTAACCCTGTACGTTAACTGCCCAGTCATAGCTATCATCCAGCCATGTCTCAGTTACTCCCACTATGTCATAGTCCTGCTCACACATCACTAATTCCAGTTCACCAGTTTTATTAGCTAGTTGAAAGTTGAAAGGAAGTTGAAAAAAAAATTCTAAATGGGGTGAATCAGCAAAATTTCTATTCCACCACAGTTTTATGGGTTTTGTTTTTCTGGCGTTCCCAATGCATTAAAATTACCTGTGCCCTTCATTCTCTGGGTCAATACGATTACAGCAATATGACATTTATATAGTTTTTCTTGTGTTTTAATACTGAAAAAATAAAAACTTTGGAAAAAAATATTTTTTCTTTACATTGCCATATTCTATAGTTATATCCCCTTAGAACACTTCAACATGTGATCATCTGATTGCGTCTCTCATAGACTGCAATGAATTACCATTGCAACTTATGGGCAACTCAGTGTGTCCCTATGGAGCCTTGCCTGTGGTAGGGCTCCATAGGAACATCGCTGTGGCAGGCATGGGAGCCTCTAGCAGGCTTGAGGCTACCTCAGCGAACAAACATTTCCCCCAATTTCAGCACAGTGGAGCTGCTCAGATGCTGTGGTCACTACTGACCATGGTATTTGAGGGGCTTAAATGTCTGAGATCTGCGTTATCGCCAATCACAGACATTAACTTTGGGTGTCTGCTGTGTAAAACAGCAGGCACCAGGAGGCGCTAGGTGGCACAAGTCAGATCTTTAAAGATGGCGCCTGATCTGGAGTGGAGTGAGCACTATCTTTAAAGACCTGACTTGCACCATACATATACAATGCAAGTTGGGAAGGGCTCAAAGAGGCTCTGTCACTACTTTTCAACCTATGTATTTATACACATAGGCATTTAGGTGCTTTATTTCTAACCCCAGACATACCTTCATAGTGCAGAGCCAAGCAGCGATTCATAGAAAATTAACTTTTATAATTATGTAAATTAGTCTTCAGAGCACCGGGAGGCGTGCTCTTGCAGTCCAAGGACTGCATCTTCAATGCCCTCCCGGCTCCAAAACACGCCCTGCAGCCTTTAACCACGTCCCTGTATTGAATGATAGACAGCGCTATACCCCTCGGTCCAGCGTGTTCGGCACTGCAAGCGTATAGCGCATGCGCCGGCTCAGTTCAGAGTGCGCAGGCAAAACGCTTCAGTTTTGTCCCCATTCATTGTCAATGGGGACAAAACTGAACTGAAGACAACGGAATGCTCCTAAAAGCATTCCGATCCGTCTTCAGACCGGAGAGCAAACTGCAGCATGCGGTTTGTTCTCCGGTCCAGGCAACCGCACCAAGACGGATCCGTCATGACCCCCAATGAAAGTCAATGGGGAAGGATCCGTTTGGTGTGACACAATGGTGAACGGATCCGTCCTCCATTGACTTTCAATGGAGTTCATGACGGATCCGTCACCTACACACATATATACATACATACACACATACAGACATACACATAAACATACACAGACATATACACATACAAATACATACTTACATGCTCCCGGCAGGTCTCCACAGCGCAGGAGGAGCAGGACGGCGCACACATAAGACGATTCCACCCGGTGCCCAGCAGAGGGCGCTGTGGGGAATCGTCCTATGTGTGCGCCATCCTGCTCCTCTTGCGCTGTGGAGACCTGCCAGGAGCATGTAAGTATGTATGCGTATTTGTATGTGTATATGTCTGTGTGTGTGTCTGTGTTTATGTACTATGTGACATGTGTGGGGCCAGAGCGCAGTTCCGGCTCCACACATGTCCCTGCAGCAGCATGGATCCGGTGGCACCCTTCACCTGCCGGATCCATGCTGCCGCTAGTGTGAAAGAGGCCTAAGTGTGTATATATACTGTAGGGATCTGTTTACTTGCGGTGGGATTGGCAATGACAGATTATCAGACTTTCAAGGATAAAAGTCTCAACACAATGCAGGGCATCCAACTTGGGGTGAAGTCACAGTGTGCTGTTCCAGCATTTTATTTTCTCCATTATCATTATTGCCTATTTGTGTTGTTGTATAATTATTATGTTGTGCAATGCTGCCACCCTGTGGTCATTCTTGTTATAGGTTCTGAATGTATAATGTGATTCCCATATGCTTTTGCTCTCTGCTTTCTCCTCCCTTTTCTGTGACATCAGTTCCTGTTTTTCTCAGTTCCTCAGTTGCCCTCTCCTGCAACAGACACAGAGCTGGTGAGAGCATTCGTTTTTGACCTCTAATGTCCCCTAAGGTCCTCTAATATCCTGTTATATCCTCTAATGTCCTCCATATGTAAATCTTCAATAAACTACCAAAGCATCTTCATCTGCATCCTGCTCATCGGATCTTCACGTGCAACTGGTACCACAACCTATGGGATATTAGTGAGTTCAACTATCTACCATTGCTTGTACAGGGATTACCACTCACAACCAGTCAGAGACTTCTCTAACGTACATCTGTGGCAGAATAGTAAAAAACAAGGTTTATATCTTCAGTCTTTGCATGTCTACACGCAGTCTGCAAGCAAGCTTGGAACTGGCTGCCATCTTACCTGCACGTGGCTTCATAAGCACAGTGAGTAAGCTGAAATCCTTTCTTAAAGTGACAGTACCACTTAATCAGAAACAACATGTCCACAAGAGGCTCAGTCGATTTCTCGGTCACTGAACATAGGGAAACTCACCCTGCTCCCAAAAACTCAGATATACAGGAAGCAAAGTCCATGTTCACTGAGGAACTAACTGTACGATCTAAACGTGTTATTAAGCCAACACAAAAGATTAGAGAGAACTTTGAGGCAACCAAAGAAGAACAGAACACTATATAGCAGCTCTTTCACGCTATAACAATGACGCACCAAAGCTAGCCACAACATTGAATCGTTTAACACCTATAACCGCTATCAGCGCCTGTCCACAAAGTACATCACTTTCCTGAGCGACTCCAATTTTGATGATGCCTCAGAAGAGTTGAGAGAGAAAGGATCTCCTCCAAGAGAAGGATGTCTTAGTACAAGACACTAAGAGTAAAGCAGAACTCCGCATCACACACTTGCAAGAAGTGAGATCCCATCGATTAACTTCAACCAAATATACACTTTCATCTTCCAAAACCTCTCGTTCTGGAAGGTCAGCGTTACATGACAAGCTTCTAGAGATCCGGGCAGAAGCAGAGGAAGCTAGTGTTAGAAGTTCCTTTACTAAGAAGGAGGCAGAAATTACAAAGAAGAAGAAGGAAGAAATGGCGCAGAAGGAAGCAGAAGAAAGCAGAAAAAGAAGCAGAAATGGCTAAGAAGAAAGTGGAAATAGCGCAGTTAGAGGCAGAGGCAGAAGCTCAACTAAAAATCCTCCAAACAGAAAGGGAAGAAGCAGCTGCCTTAGCTAAACTGAAGGTCTTCGAGCAAGCATTAGGCCAAGGTACTGATCTAGACTGTTTCATCCCAGGAGAAATGGAAGACCCAGCTGACCGCACTGCCAGATATGTGTTAAGTCAATCACTGCCTGTTCCTCCTGCTAAATCGCATGTAACCACAATACTTCTAAATCACCAACTGGATAAACCCACAGAGCATCAGATGCCATCATCTACCAATGACAAGGTAATTTCCAGCGTTGAGCCAGCTCATTCTCCAGAGACTAAACCATAGCTTAACCCTTATGCCACATCATTTTGTCCTGATCAATCTCAGCCTTACAAGCCAGAGTTACCACAATTCAATCCAGCAACAAGGAATGGGAGATCAGACATGTCGGACTTTGCCAGATACATGATGCGCAGGGAGCTGATAAACAATAGTCTTTCAAAGTATGATGACCATGCTGAAAACTACAGAGCCTGGAAATCGACCTTTGAAGCAGTAATCAGCGATCTTAACCTCACTGCCAAGGAAGAACTTGACTTGCTTGTCAGCTGGCTAGGCCCAGAATCTGCAGAACGGGTAAAGACATTAAGAGCAGTTCATGCAGGCCACTCAGAGGAAGGTCTCGCTGCAGCATGGGAGAGACTTGAACAAACCTATGGTAGTCCTGAAGCTATAGAGACTGCATTATTCAAGAGACTTCAGGCCTTCCCAAAGATAAATGGCAAGGACAACCGCAAGCTCCAGGATCTGAGCGACCTACTAAAAGAAATAGAATTGGCTAAAATGGACCCGCGTCTACCAGGACTGAGTTACCTTGATATGTCCCATGGCGTCAATCCAGTCATGCTGAAACTACCACACTTCATGCAAGAAAAATGGGCAGACCAGGGCTCCAGATACAAGAGAGAACACAATGTGTCTTTTCCCCCTTTCTCTTATTTTTCTAGATTCATCAGTGACCAAGCTCGGAAGAAGAATGATCCCAGCTTTGACTTCACAGAATCCAGTCTACCTGCTTCATCCTCATGCTCAAGGTTTGACAACCCAACAAGTAAACGTAGAGACTTAAGGGGAACAGTATCTGTTAGAAACACAAATGTTCCACTTATTGCAGCCTCCACTACTAGGAAGGACATCCCATCCTTAAGGAAAAGGACCCTAACCGCATGTGTCCTATCCACAAAAGACCTCAACCTTTAAAAGAATGTTGTGGGCTCAGGGCAAAGATTTTGCAAGAACGCAGAGAGACACTCAAAGAGCTTGGAGTGTGTTACAAGTGTTGTGCCTTATCAAATCATATGGCAAAAGACTGTAAGGCTATAATGAGATGTGCAGAATGCGACAGTGACAAGCATGTTATAGCAATGCATCCTACCTTGCCTCCAGACCACGCATGTCAAGCCGCAACTAATGCCGTCCCACCCCATGGCGGGGAGCAACTGACTCAAGAGCTAGCTAAAACGACTGTGTCTCCTCTTCCTGTTTGGAAATATGTGGCAAGGAGACTGGTTCCAAGTGCTGCGCAAATGTGTGTTTGGTCAACGTATACCCAGAAGGGCAGTCTGAAAGAGCCACGAGAATGTACGCCATTATAGACGAACAAAGCAATAGGTCTCTGGCAAAGACTAAATTCTTTGAGATCTTTGGTATAAAGGGAGAAGCAACACCATACACCCTCAACACTTGTTCTGGTCATGTAGAAACTTATGGAAGAAGAGCTACTGGATACATTATCTCCTCCATTAAAGGGAACATTCATATACCCTTGCCAACGTTAATTGAATGTGACCAGATACCTGATGAAAGAGATGAAATTCCTACTCCAGAACCTGTATACCACCATCCCCACTTGAAACATCTAGCTAATGAGATTCCCCCTATGGACATGAATGCTGACGTCTTAAGGCCCTTTTAGACAGGCCGATGTGTCTCCCTGCCCGAGCGCCGATCAGCGATATCGGCGCTCGGGCAGGGAGCCTTTACATGGCCCGATGAATCGAGCGCCGGGCCGCACGAGTGATCGCTGTATCACTCGTGTGGCCAGGAAGCTCCATACTGTCAGGCGCACATCGCCTGTTTACACAGGCCGATGTGCGCCCGACAGATTGGATCTTTTGTAGAAACCAAAAGATCCAATCAGCCGCCGAACGAGCGTTTTGCTCGTTCGTCGGCTGATTAGGGCCACTTTTACACGGGCCGATTATCGGCACTAGCGTTCCTAGGAACGATTTTTTGGCCGATAATCGGCCCATGTAAAAGGACCTTTACTCTTGCTCGGGAGAGACATTCTGAGGGTCCATAAGGTAAGGCAACAATGCAATGGTCCTGACAATGCCCCATATGCGCAGAGACTCGACTTAGGCTGGGTTATTGTGGGCAATGTGTGCATTGATAAAAGCCACAAACCATCTCAGGTGAATTCCTTCAAAACCTTTGTGAACAGCAATGGTCATGCAACTCACTTTAAGCCACGACTTAGGAAGATCAGTGTTTTGTACAACACCAGAAGACAACAGATTAGCCTTGTCCATAGATGACAAAGAGTTTATTAAAATAATGGACAATAGATTCTTCAAAGATGCATCTAACCACTGGGTTGCGCCTTTACCTTCCCGTGCTGTAAGAACCAGACTTCCTAACAACCGAGAACAGGCGCTATCCAGATTCATCTCTTTGCAACGTACTTTGAAAAACAAACCTGAAATGAAAAACCATTTTGTGGCCTTCATGGAAAGGATATTTCACAATGATCATGCAGAGCTGGCTCCACCTTTGCAAGTGCATAAAGAATGCTGGTACCTTCCCTCTTTTGGAGTATATCACCCACGGAAACCAAATAAGAGTGGTATTTGACTCAAGTGCCAAACATCATGACGTATCTCTGAACGACGTTCTTCTCACTGGTTCAAACCTGATCAATAATCTGGTAGGAGTACTTATGAGATTCAGAAAGGAGCCAGTTGCCGTTACTGCTGACATTGAACAAATGTTTCATTGCTTTATCGTATAGCAAGACCACAGAAATTACCTCAGGTTTCTTTGGCACCAAGACAATGACACCAGCAAGGAAATGGTTGAATACCGCATGAAAGTTCACATGTTCGGTAACAGTCCTTCACCTGCTGTCGCTACATATGGCCTACGTAGGGCTGCCTCTGATGGTGAGTCAGAGTTTGAGAAGGATGCCCGAAACTTCGGTGAAAGAGACTTCTACGTGGACGACGCACTCAAATCCTTGCCCACAGCGGAGGAAGCCATAGACCTGCTCAAAAGGACACAAGGTATGCTTTCAAAATCTTGTCTGAGGTTACATAAAATCGCCTCTAATTGTCCCGCTGTAATGAAAGCCTTCCAGCCCAGTGATCATGCCACAGAATTAAGAGACTTGAATCTAGGAATAGACAATCCACCAGTATAGAGAAGTCTGGGTTTGAGGTGGGACTTATCATATGACTCCCTTGGGTTTCAAGTAAGCTGTGCAGATAAACCATTTACTAAACGGGGAGTTCTCTCAGTGGTGAACAGCCTATATGATCCCCTGGGATTTGTAGCACCTTTGACTGTACAAGGCAAATTCCTGTTACGACAGCTCTCAGAGTCTATTGCGGACTGGGATGCTCCACTGCCATATGATAAACAGCAAAAATGGGAGTTATGGAAGGAATGCTTGCATGCATTAGACTGGATGCATATACCACAATGCTACACTCCAACTACCCTTACAACAACTCGGAGGAAAGAAGTCCACATATTCTCAGACGCATCTACTGAAGCTATTGGAGCTGTTGCCTATTTGAAAGTAATAGACTATTACAATGAAGCTCATGTTGGATTTCTGTTTGGAAAGGCTAAATTAGCTCCGAAACCTGAACACACCATTCCTAGGCTTGAACTTTGTGGAACTGTACTAGCTGTAGAGATTGTAGACTTTATACAGCGAGAGCTAGATATTCATGTGGATGACATTCAATTTTACACAGACAGCAAGGTTGTTCTGGGTTATATATACAACCAGTCGAAACGCTTCTATGTCTATGTACGTAACCACATTGAAAGGATTAGAAAGTCCTCTAAACCTGAACAGTGGAACTATGTTCCATCTCATCTCAATCCCGCAGATTGCGCCACCAGACCAGGATCTGGTAGAGTCTCTGGCATATTCTTCTTGGTTAACAGGTCCAGAGTTTTTGCTAAACCAGAGTGAAGAAACTGCTACTCAAGATGTCTTAAGTCTTCAAGACCCTCATGAAGATCCAGAATCCCCTGCCATTCTCACTCCAGCAACTCTTCTCACTCAGAAGTTTGGATCTATTCCTCACCCACCTGAAGAGTCTGGTAATCTATATCAGAAAAGGTGGAAACATGTTCAACATCTGGCTAACTGCTTCTGGAACAGGTGGAAAAAGGAGTACTTAACCCTTCTTCAAGGACGAAGGAAGTGGCAACAGGTCAAGCCAAACTTACAAATAGGAGATCTTGTTCTCATGAAGGACCAGAAGGTGGAAAGAAACTCCTTGCCCATGGGTCTCATCTCAAAAATCTTCACCAGTGAGGACGGCAAGGTCCGTAAAGTGGGAGTGACCATCGCAAAACAAGGCGTTTCCAAGTCCTTTATCGTATCTGAGATTGTTCTTCTCTTACCAGTGGAGAAATGTTTTCACTTGCCATGAGGAACTATTATGGAACCTTTCGTCCATTTAGTCGGTCATCACTGGTCTATTCCTAGCAAATTGCAGATATTCCAACCATTAAACTGTTCCTGTCTACAGATTCACATTTATAGTGTTTTCTTGTTACCGTTTATCTTTTAGGTTCCAGTATTTCTACTGAACATCATATGGACATTCATGTTTATTAGGCCTCATTCAGACGACCGTATATTTGCGGGTCCGCATTATTGCGGACCCGCAAATATACGGGGGCTGCCCGGCGTGTGTTCCGCACCGCTCGGAACACACGCCGGGCAGCCCCATTGAAAATGCCTATACTTGTCTGTGCGTATGGACAAGTATAGGACATGTTCTATCTTTTCTTGCTGAGCGGCGGCACGGAGCCGCGGCTCAGCAAGATAGCGTGCTGCCCATAGAGGTGAACGGGCCCGCCCCTATTCCGCAAATTTGCGGAATAGGTGAGGACCCGTTTACACGGTCATGTAAACGGGTCCTAATATAGTGAAATCCAAGGATTTCAGACGGGGAGTGTGCTGTTCCAGCATTTTATTTTCTCCATTATGATTATTGCCTATTTGTGTTGTTGTATAATTATTATGTTATGCAATGCTGCCACCCTGTGGTCATTCTTGTTATAGGTTCTGAATGTATAATGTAATTCCCATATGCCTTTGCTCTCTGCTTTCTCCTCCCTTTTCTGTGACATTAGTTCCTGTTTTTCTCAGTTCCTCAGTTGCCTTCTCCTGCAACAGACACAGAGCTGGTGAGAGCATTCGTTTTTGACCTCTAATTTCCCCAAAGGTCCTCTAATATCCTGTTATATCCTCTAATGTCCTCCATATGTAAATTTTCAATAAACTACCAAAGCATGTTCATCTGCATCCTGCTCATCGGATCTTGACATGCAACTGGTACCACAACCTATGGGATATTAGTGAGTTCAACTATCTACCATTGCTTGTACAGGGATTACCACTCACAACCAGTCAGAGACTTCTCTAACGTACATCTGTGGCAGAATACACAGCACATAAAGCATAACACTCAAACATGAAATAAACACCTTCCCTATCTCTCTTTTACCTACGCCTTCAGCCAAGGCCGGACTGGGACTGAAATTCAGCCCTGGCATTTTGAAATCAAAGAGGCCCCCATGCCTCGACTTTTTAAAGTCACAGCCAACCCTTTTAGAGGCCCTAAAAATGATTAAAATATAATAATTTAATAAACGTAAACCACACCAAACAAGGTAAATAAACCGCCCCCTGCAGAGAGAGAGATGGAAAAGCTATATCTCCTGATAGGGTACGGGTCTAGAACTCAGACCCGGACTGATCAAAACTTTTGATATGTCTCTGTGACATGTCAAAAGTTTTTCAGTTCATCAGTGGCCCTATTACACAGATTGATGTGTAAAGGTCCTTTTACATGGGAAAAAGCGTTCCTAGGAACGCTAGTGCCAATAATCGGCCCGTATAAAAGTGGCCCTAATCGGCCGACGAACGAGCAAAACGCTTGTTCGTCGGCTGATTGGATCTTTTGGTTTGTACAAAAGATCCAATCAGTTGTTTTTGCAGCCTCCGATCTGCATATTTTGCGGCTCAGATGCGGACCCATTCACTTCAATGGCACTGTGTGCTGTCCACATCTGTATGTCCATTCCTATTTTTGTCCATTTGCGGACAAGGATAGGCATTGTTACAGTGGATCTGCAAAAAAAACTGATGCCATACGGAACATCATCCTTTTTTTGCGGATCCGCAATTTGCAGACTGCAAAACACAATGTTCGTGTGAATGTAACCTAATACAGCGCCTCATACCTCTTACATCCAGTATAATACAGCGCCCCATACCTCTTACATCCAGTATAATACAGCCCCATACCTCTTACATCCAGTATAATACAGCGCCCCATACCTCTTACATCCAGTATAATACAGCGCCCCATACCTCTTACATCCAGTATAATACAGTGCCCCATACCTCTTACATCCAGTATAATACAGCCTCATACCTCTTACATCCAGTATAATACAGCCCCATACCTATTACATCCAGTATAATACAGCGCCCCATACCTCTTACATCCAGTATAATACAGCCTCATACCTCTTACATCCAGTATAATACAGCGCCATACCTATTACATCCAGTATAATACAGCGCCCCATACCTCTTACATCCAGTATAATACAGCGCCCCATACCTCTTACATCCAGTATAATACAGCGCCCCATACCTCTTACATCCAGTATAATACAGCGCCCCATACCTCTTACATCCAGTATAATACAGCGCCTCATATCTCTTACATCCAGTATAATACAGTGCCTCATACCTCTTACATCCAGTATAATACAACGCCCCATATCTCTTACATCCAGTGTAATACAGCGCCTCATACCTCTTACATCCACTGTAATACAGCGGCCCATACCTCTTACATCCAGTATAATACAGCACCCCATACCTCTTACATCCAGTGTAATACAGCGGCCCATACCTCGTACATCCAGTATAATACAGCGCCCCATACCTCTTACATCCAGTGTAATACAGCGCCTCATACCTCTCTCATCCAGTATAATACAGCCCCATACCTCTTACATCCAGTATAATCCAGCGCCCCATACCTTACATCCAGTATAATACAGTGCCCCATACCTCTTACATCCAGTATAATACAGTGCCCCATACCTCGTACATCCAGTATAATACAGCGCCCCATACCTCTTACATCCAGTATAATACAGCGCCCCATACCTCTTACATCCAGTATAATACAGCGCCCCATACCTCTTACATCCAGTATAATACAACGCTCCATACCTCTTACATCCAGTATAATACAGCGCCCCATACCTCTTACATCCAGTATAATACAGCCCCATACCTCTTACATCCAGTGACGTCTCCTCTGATGTAGATCTTCTCTTTCTTCATCTTCTCCTTTCAGACCAGACACCATTTTTCAGCCATTTCTCATCTCTGCAGTTTGACAGAAAAAAATCTTAGTTTACTACTTTTCCATCATCCTCCCGTCTTCTGGACAAATCATCCTACCAGCCCCAGTACTGTGCCACTAGTACCACACAGATAGTGCCCTTCAATAATTATTGGCACACAGTGTCCTAAAATAACTGCGCCCAGCAAATAGTGTCCCTGACAGTAATAGTGTAAACATAATGCCCCCCAGAAATAACTGCTCTGATATTGTGCCAGGTGCCCCCCACAGTAATAGTGCCCCCCACAGTAATAGTGCCCCCACAGTAATAGTGCCCCCCAGAGTAATAGTGCCCCCCACAGTAATAGTGCCCTCCACAGTAATAGTGACCCCCACAGTAATAGTGACCCCCACAGTAATAGTGCCCTCCACAGTAATAGTGACCCCCACAGTAATAGTGCTCCCCCACAGTAATAGTGCCCCCACAGTAATAATGCCCCCCACAGTAATAGTGCTCCCCACAGTAATAGTGCCCACAGTAATAGTGACCCCCACAGTAATAGTGACCCCCACAGTAATAGTGACCCCCAGAGTAATAGTGCCCTCCACAGTAATAGTGACCCCCACAGTAATAGTGACCCCCACAGTAATAGTGCTCCCCACAGTAATAGTGCCCCCACAGTAATAGTGACCCCCACAGTAATAGTGACCCCCACAGTAATAGTGCCCCCCCAAAGTCCCAACTAATAATTCTCTGCCAGAGTGCACTTGTTAGTAATAGTGCTCCCAACAGTACTAATGTCCCCACTGTGCCCCAGAAGTAATAATTCTTCCAATGTGCCAGTAAGAAGTGCCCCCAAAATTTCACCCCAATAATGTGCCAGTAAGAAGTGCTCCCCACCCATAGATGCCCCCCAAATTATGTGCCAGTAAGAAATGCCCCAATAATGCGCCAGAAGTTTCCCCCCAAAATCATGTGCCAGTAAGAAATGCCCCCAGTGCCCCCATGTGCCAGTAAGAAATGCCCCAGTGCCCCATGTGCCAGAAAAATGCCCCCAATGCCAGTAAAATTGCCCCCAGTGCCCCCATGCCATAAATAAATGCCCCCAGTGCCAGTAACAAATGCCCCCAGTGCCCCCATGAGCCAGTAAAAATGTCCCCAGTGCCTGTAATAATGCCCCCAGTGCCAGTAAAATGCCCCCAGTGCCAGTTAAAATACCCCAGTGCCAGTAAAAATTCCCCCAGTGCCCCATGTGCCAGTAAAAATGCCCCCATTGCCAGTAAAAATGCCCCCAGTGCCCCACTGTGCCAGTAAAAATGCCCCCGGTGCCAGTAAAAATGCCCCCAGTGCCCCATGTTCCAGTAAAAATGCCCCCAGTGCCAGTAAAAATGCCCTCATGTGCCAGTAAAAATGCCCCCAGTGCCAGTAAAAATGCCCCCATTGCCAGTAAAAATGCCCCCAGTGCCAGTAAAAATGCCCCCAGTGCCCCATTGTGCCAGTAAAAATGCCCCCAGTGCCAGTAAAATGCCCCCATGTGCCAGTAAAAATGCTCCCATGTGCCAGTAAAAATGCCCCCAGTGCCCCCATGTGCCAGTAAAAATGCCCCCAGTGCCAGTAAAAATGCCCCCAGTGCCCCCATGTGCCAGTAAAAATGCCCCCATTGCCAGTAAAAATGCCCCCAGTGCCAGTACAAATGCCCCCAGTGCCCCATGTGCCAGTAAAAATGCCCCCAGTGCCCCATTGTGCCAGTAAAAATGCCCCCAGTGCCAGTAAAATGGTTGTTTAAGTTTGTTAGATACACTCATTTCAGAATCACCTCCCGGTGTCTTAGTTGTTGTTTAAGAGACATTGTTCATTGCTATACCCTGAGAGACAATGTGTGAGAGAGAGGGAGTGTCTCCTTACACAATGCACATTACACGTTGTGTAGTTCGTCAGGATGGATGCAGAATTAACAACGGAGGGCGCATCCGCCTCACAGGACATGACAGCATGTGCAGTTTCAGTAGAAGCCTTGCTTAGTAACCTTTCGATGTTTAATGGCTGGAAGATTGGAAGGAGAGACTGTAGGGAGCGGTCAGACTATGTAATGTGGCGCAGCACTTAATGACGGAACTTGCTCTGAGCAGGCTAAAAGGCGAGGCTAGGAAAACCATGATATTACAGCTAGCCAGACTCAGACTTTTGAACAGATTCTCAATTTACTAGAGGATGTGTATGGTGATGTAATTTCTGAAGCAGTGTTAATAAAGTTCTATGTCATGCTGCAAAAGGAGGATGAGGCTTTAGCACAGTATGCAAATGGACTACAGGAGCTGATGACTGCTTTACAGAAAAAGGAGGAACAGTAGGCTGCATCCTTCACCAATGATGAACCAGTGATACGTGATCAATTTAATTCTGGGTCTCAGAAGACTACCATTGAGGAGGACCTCATCAATTCCCTTACATGGAATACTTTGAGAGGCCATTATCTTAGAGAAGGAGTAGCAGACTGAAACATTGATGGCGTCCTCAAGAGACTGCTCCTGATAAAGGGAGCAACTTATAGGCTAGGAAGGCTTCACTAGAGGAAGAAATGAAAGGGATTCTTGTTGCATTGAATAAATGAGAGGAACAGGTGGTTACGCGGATCCAAAACAATGAGCTACCTGGACTGAGAAGGCATCAGTTTGAGCAGAGACCTTGATCTGCAGTGAGAGGATGTTGGACTTGCCACCAGGAAGGTCACCGAGCTAGAGACTGTTCTGAAACACGTCAGGAGGATTTAAACTAACATCATCTGTGATTGAGGGGCGAATCACAGGAGACACAATCATGTGCCCCAATGTAGAAGCAATGGATTTAGTAGGAGAGAGCCCAGTTGTCAAAGCTAAGTTAAATGGAGTTGAATTGTTCGATTTGATTTATACTGGGTCTCAGGTCACCACTATTCCCAGGCCCGCCTTTGAGGCCCATTTCCCAGCTGCTGTTTGTTAAGAGGATGCGCACTGGTTGAGGTTAAAGGGTGCCAACAACCTTGCCATTTGACAAATCAGGGTTATGTGTGCAGACATTGAGGTGTGTGAGGACATTGAGGAGCCGGACCATGAAAGAGAAGGGGATGGTGGTGGTAGAGAATGTTATGAACCCTAATTTACCTGTAATCTTGGGCATCAACTTGCTGTGGGAGCTCAACGGGTTGATGGCACAAGAGCTGGGACCCAAGTACTGGAAGGGGGTCCCAAACTAGAAACTCCCACAGATAGCCCTGCAGATTGGGGATAGTGGGCTCAGTGAAGTTCCTCCCTCTATATACTTAGTAGTACGTGCTGGAATGGCCATGAAGTTTTACTACCCCTCTAGGTAGGCACTAACTTTCAGATACAGGGTGCTGACGTTATGCTCGAACCTATGCTAAAAAGAGAGGGGGTAGCAGTAGGTTGAACCCTGTGCACAGTTAAAGTTAATAGTTTTGATGTGACTCTAGCCCTAGGTAACTGATTGCTAACATATATTATCTAGGAGGTGCAGAATGCCCAAGAACAATGCTGGTGTGTCAAGCCTACTGAAGATGATGTGGTCACCCTCACACTGTGTTGAGTACAGGCGAATGGGATACCAATGACTAGTGAGCAGCTGTTGGGAAAAGTGTGTCTGGAAAAAACCCAAATGTCTCTGAAAGAGCGAAAACAGTTGGCTCTGGTTCTAGGAGAGCACGCTTATGCCTCCTTCCAGCATGAAGCTGATTTATGGGGTGATGCAGATACTAGAGCACGAAATCCAGGGGAGTCGACACCCATCCGACAACGCTATTAGCAGATCCCACTGGCGTTATATCAAGAAGTGAAAACTCTACTTAAATAGATGCAGAAGAGTCAAGTGGTTCGGCCCAGTAAAAGTCCTTGGGCGTCTCCCAAGGACAAGACAGGGAGAAGACAGTGTTTAGCACATCCATGGGATTGTATGAGTTTCTGAGAATACCCTTTGGACTGAATGCTACATTTTAGAGGTTAATGGAGCTGTGCTTGGGAGAGCTAAATCATGAGTGCCTGCTTATTTATCTTGATGACATAATCATCTTCTATTGCACATTTGAGGAGCATCTGGAGTGCCTCGATCGAGTCCTTACCTGGTTGGAAGGGCATGTGTTAAAGCTGAAACCACACAAATGTCACCTGTTCAGGGAGAATCTCAAGTACTTGGGGCACAGAGTTTCCAAAGAGGGGAGCCAACCCATGGACTCCAAGGTCCGAACAGTGCAACAATGGCCGGTGCCTACCAAATATGATCTGTTCTGACCATGCCTTCTTGTTCTTGACTTTATCCCTGCTGGATGTTGCTCCTAAAGAATGACAGTGGAGGTTAAAGCTCAAATTACTGAAAGACTCAGTCTGGCTGGCTGCTGTGAGGCAGACCATCTGTAATTTTTTATCTGACCACACTATAGACTCAATCCCTCTTTCAACATAATGAGAGGCCCTCAAATGTGTATTTAGGGGTAACTGCACTGCCCCACTGTTATGACAATGGTCTCCTACTAAAGGGTTCATGTTCCAAGGGAGCATGGTCATATGCATGAGGCCTTATTGTGTATCCATGTATTTTTCTATGTAATGAGCATTAAGAGTTAACAGGCCATAGCAACCAGTTTCTAGGTTGGTCTGTGCTTAGACAGATAAGTGCTACCCTTAGACAGATAGGTGTTGGCCCCTCTCTATTAGGAAAATTTGCTTCCTCCACTCTATTCTGTCTACCCACGTTAGGATAATTGGCCTGCTTTCCTCCTCCCTTCCCATATCTAATGGCACTAGACAGGGGTTTCCCTTGTTCCCCTGCTCTGTCTCATTGCTACGGAACATTTCGCTGTAGTGGTCCGCCAGTGCCCTGATATCATAGGTGTGAAGGTGGGTGGTCGCCATCACGAACTGGCTTTGTATGCTGATTACCTGTTATTCTACATTTATATTCCCAGTTCTCTACTTGTCAGTTCTCATACAGGAATTCGAGAAGTTTGAAAATGTTAGTAACTTCAAAATGGATTATTCTAAGACGAAAGCACTAAACCTTACTTTGCCCCCAGAGTTGGTTTTGCATTTGTCAAACACTTTCTCTTTCCGCTGGCAAAATAAGTCTATGAAATATATTGGAGTGCAAATTCAAATTTTTGCTGACTTATATGAGCTCTATATATTAAACTACAATCCTCTCCTTCAACACAGTCTTCATGGATATTTTGCCCTGGTTCCTTTATCTTTTGCAAACAGAACCCGTTCTATTACCAAGGGCATTCTTCCAGAGCTTACAGGGAGCTTTTAGCAAATTTGTTTGGGGTACTTTAACACCACGCCTAGGTCAGAGCTTTTTTACTCGCTCCAAAGTAAATGGAGGTTCAAGCCTTTTCAACTTTCAGACCTATTGTCAATCTGCTCTTTGTTGAGACTTGTGCACTGGTTCCCAAGCAGAGTTTATAACCAATGGGTGAGCACTGAAAAGACAAAGTCCACTAGTTCTTTGACATCTCTGCCATGGATATTACCAGTTCATAGGTTCCCTTCTCCTCCATCCCTACTTTGACCCATCATCTCTTTGGAATTGGTTGATGATCAGAAAAGCTTTGTCCCACAGACCGATTGCCCCATTGTTTGATAACCCTGCCTTTCCTCCAACAGTGAATAGGGCCATTTTCTTTTCCTGGAGCTCTTCCAAGTCTGTGAAATTGGTACAGATGATGGTTGATGGGTCAGGTTTGCCTGCATTTGAGACTCTCCTGGTGCCATGCCTGGAAAGGACTCTTTCTTGGCTAGAATATGCATAATTAGCGATTTCAGTAGAACTGAGTTTCCAACATAATTGTCAACTGTTTGTTGCCTTACTTTAATCCACACCTTCTTCCCACTTGATTTCCTTAGTCTATCGTCTCCTTCTAACTAAATCTGAACTTAACACTTAAATTTGTGTGTGCTTGGGAATGAGAAATAAGGTTGTGTTTGTCTGAGACAAAATGGTGAAAGATATTTATGATTACCCATAAAATGCTGTGGCAAGCATAGGAAAAAAAATCAAAATTATCTCCAGATGATACCATTGACCTGATATCCTTCATAAATGCTACCCAGCTGTCCGAGACTTGTGCTACAGTTTTAATACTGAGGTACGATGACCCATACTCAGGCTTACAGCCATTTTGGCAAACAATGTTTGACATTTTTTCCCTGGCGACAGGCTCACAGTTGGCAACCTTGCCAAAGTTGTCACTTTTATATCTGTTGCTGGGTTCCATCTCTGCTATTAAAAATGATCTTTTATGCCATTTTCTCTCAGAGCCCCGGATGGTGATAATGAGACATTGGAAATTAACGGTGACCCCTTCCCTTAAGGAGTGGATTGCTGAATTGGATCATATACATCACATTGAGTCACTCATGACAGAATATTCTTACAGATCCTATCAAGTGGAATGCCTGTGGCTGATTGGATCTCCTATACGGTCTCCTTTTTTGGACCTGGTTGAACTTAAATTGTAGTGCTGTGTCAGCCACTGGAGTACTGTTTTCTGAAAAGGTGTTACTTTGTCTCTCTCCATCTCCTTTCTTTCCCTTTGTCTTTTGTGATTTGGCCAGAGCGGTCCCTTATGGGGTTATTCGCTGTACATATATACTTAGCTAACTGTGATACATCATTTTATTTTCTATTTTGTGCTTTATTATGTGTATCATACCTTATGTACCTTGTTATATTTTTCCTTATTTGATTGCACTTTCTGTTCTGAACACCTTTATAAACTTTAATAAAAATGAGATTAAAAAACCCTATTTATCAATCTGCTCCGCTTCTCCTACCATATAACATTCACTAATGTAACTGTAACTGCTGAGGTACCACTTGTCATTGCCCATCATCTCCCCTGTATAGGCTGGCTAAAAACAAAACTGTTTGTTGCCCATAGCAACCAATCACAGAAAAACTTTCATTTTTGCCCATAACAACTAATCACAAAAGAGCTTTTATTTTACTACTGTAGTGCCCTGGAGCAAGGGTACTTTGGAGTATGGATGTTTTTGGACATTTGTCCCTATTGCTAATACGCAAAGCCATCAACTCACTACTTTAGTGAACTTGGAAGGGTTAACTTGCACTATGATATATGCCATTGTTTACATTTAGAGGATGTTCACACAACGGATTTTACAGTGGAATTTTGGCACGTGCCCAAATTTTTCCGACAACCCACCAGTGGCTGTGTCCTTTCTGCCTCCCAATCACTTCAATGGGAGGCAGTGCTGAAGGTCGTGCAGCAGTAGCTTAAAGCTGCCACTGTGCCTGTGATCCTCAGCGCTGCCTCTCATTGACGTGCAAAAATTCTGCTGTAAAATTTATTGTGTGAACGTCCCCTTATACTGCATTGCACTATATCTACACTGCACTGTGGAAGGGGTTAATGTGCAGCCAAACTGAGAGACTTTGGGACTTTCTATGTATGTACATAGACCCAGAGCTACTATAAGGGTCTATGGAAAGTTTTGGAAGGAAAAAACAGACACATTGATCTTTCTACCATCTTGTTTAGTCCCATAGACTTGTATTGAAACTGTATTCAACTCTATGACAGACTGAAATTGCAACATTGTTTATGTTTAGTCTGTACGTCTCTACTCTACTTCTCCCACTAGAAGCTTCCACTTCAGTTAGAAACTTATATATAAGCAGTTAGTGCCCCTAGTTGTCTGAAGATAGGGACCAGTGTTTAGTAGAAGAGACCGCCAGTCAGCAGATAGGGACCAGTGTTTAGTATAAGAGATTCTGCCAGATTGTATGAGTGACCAGAAGAAGACGCTGAAACCAGAGGGCCAGCCAGACAACTGAGCCACAGACCCTGGGTCACCAGCCCTTTCACCAGAGGGCCAGCTGGAAGACTGAGTTACAGACTGTGGGTACCAGCCAGACAGAGAGAGATAGGGACACCTAGCTCAGGCCTTTTCTCAGCACAGAGTCTTCTTCCAGGGAGGAGACTGGAGACAGTATTGTTTTGCATTTGAGTTCCTCCAGTAAAGTGTACTGCAGTACTGCAAACCCTGGCTCACTGAACTTATTTCTCATTGGGGTGCACCATGTCTTACCATTCCCTGTGGAGAGCAGCAACATGTGGTGACAACTCAACAGTGTCCAGGGAACCCAGCAATAGTCTTGGGACCACCCCAAACCTGTAGTTTAGCTCCCATAATCAAAATAGAAAAAGAGCGAAAGGATGGTGAAGGCAGGTTGTCTCCCAAACGAGACTAACTGGGGACAAGATCATAACAATCAGGTCTGCAATCTGCGACCAGAAAGTCTGGATGATATGGCACATGTGGAACAAAGTACAAGGGGAGTGTACACACCTCCAGCAAGCATCTAGAGCAGTGATGGTGAACCTTTTACAGACCGAGTGCCCAAACTGCAACCCAAAATCCACTTATTTATCACAAAGTGCCAACACGGCGATTTAACTTGAATACTACAGTCCATTGCCTGTGTCGTTCATAGCGCGCCATGTGCTGGTGAATGGCAGGAAAAGTCTAAGGCATATTGGTACACCTTACACTTTTTCCAGGGGGTAGGTGCCCACAGAGAGGGCTCCGAGTGCCGTTTCTGGCACCCGCCACCACTGATCATCAGCGGGGTCATCAGTTTAAAAAAATTCTCCTGAATTCTAACACATTGGGAGGGACCATGATGACGGGAAAGGGTCAGCTCAATTTTTTGAGGGAGAGAAGGCAACCCCCAGATCCCTTTCCCAAGCCAGCAGGCACGAAGGCTTCCCTTGAACTATATATATGGATATCTGTCTGGAAATTAGGTGGTTAGGAGGATTGGGCTAAAGGAGAAGTGGCTCCAACCAAGAAGGGGCAGTACTGAAGGAATAGCTTGCAAGGAAGTCCTGGAAAATTGCCCAGAAATGTTCATAGACCAGCCCCCAGCATACACAATGTCCAGTAATAGTTTATCAAGGGGGTCCCAAATACCTAAGTGATCCATATAGTCTCTCTGGAGGATGTATGGCACTAAAGTAGCAGGTATGTGCAGAGATGGGAAAAACTGGAAAAGTAACTGGAAAGAACGAAGGGATGCTGTCAGACTCCATGAGTGATGCAGACCTTCCAGTAATGGGCTGGATACTGTCTGAAAAAGAAAAAGCGAGTCGGGGCACCCCAAAGTGATGCATACTGCACCCCAGACATTCCTTCCATGGCAATACGTTTCCAGGTCTTAACACAGGAAGGATTTAGTAATTCCATTTGTTTGCGCATGTGAGTAGCCCAATAATATCTAGCTATATCCGGGAGATGAAATCCTCCCAAATCATTAGGTAGAACCAAAGGCCTGTAGGCTAAACGGAGAGTCCCCCCTTCCGCAAAAAATGCCAAAACAAATGACGAACCGAAAGAAAAAAGGAGGGTGGTAAATAAACGTGTGCTGTTTGGAACAAGTGCAATAAAGCACTGTAAAATTAAACATTTGCTTAGGATAGGATTGCTTCCTATCCATACAGGACATCACAGTAAGCTCTGATAATAGCGCTTGAATGGATTGGAGGAGCGGAGTATAATTTAGATGTATCAAATCTGATAGAGAAGGACTAATTCTAAGCCCCAGGTAGGTGATATTAACTGCCAATGCTTCACATTTAGAATAGTTAAAGGGGTTGTCTCATTTCGACTTTACTAAGGCAAGGTGAGACAAAGTTCTGACCACCTACCGGCCTGGAAACAACAGAACGCACTGGCGTTCAGCTGTTTCAGTAGCTCTTATTGCCGTGTATTAGAGCTACTGAAACAATGTAGCACAACAAGCTATGCTGTCTCCCTAACCCAGAAACAGCAGAGCTTGTTGTGCTACGCCAGGGCTGGCCAACCTGAGGCTCTCCAGCTGTTGTAAAACTACAACTCCCACCATGCCCTGCTGTAGGATTATAGCTGTAGGCAGACTGGGCATGCTGGGAGTTGTAGTTTTGCAACAGCTGGAGAGCCGCAGGTTGGCCAGCCCTGTGCTACGCTGTTTCAGTAGCTCTCATGCACAGCAATGAGAGCTACTGAAACAGCAGAGTGCCGCAGCGCTTTGCTGTTTCCGGGCCTGGAGGTGGTCGGAACTGTGTCTCATCTCGCCTTAGTAACGGCTAGATGAGACAACCCCTTTAACTTTGAAGTACGACAGCTCCCCAAAGCTCCCATACAAATCAAGGATAGCAGGGTATGCCTCTGTGGGGTCAATAAGCAGCATCATGTCATCTGCACAATGCTAACTTCCCCCTACTACCAATCCCAATATGGTGATATGGTCAGGTGTTGACGTATTGTTCCAGAGCCAGTATAAGAGGGCAACCCTAAAGGGTCCCATTCCTTATCAGAAAAGCCTGCAATAGATAGCCATTAACTCTGACTCTAGTTTGTGGGTCTGAGTAGAGACATCACTGCAGCAATAAATGGGGACTGCAGCACAAATTTGTGAAGGGTAAGATTCATGTACAGCCAGTATACTCTATCGAACGCCTTCTCAGCATCAGTGCGGAGAGGAGTCAACGAGGTCCGGGACGCACAGCATATTGAATAGAGTGAAGAACCCTCATGGAGTTATCTCCGCCCTCCCTGCCAGGCATGAACCCAGTTTGATCTAGATGCACAATCTCTGGTAACTAAGATTTTAGCCTAAAACTTAAAGGGGTTGTCCCACGAAAAATATTCTACAGTTTTCAAACCAGCACCTGGATCTGAATACTTCTGTAATTGCATGTAATTAAAATTTTATTATAGTTACTGAGTTATTCAATAAAATGTGTCTGTATAGTGCCACTTAATTTCTTATTTCTTTGACCTGCTCAGTTTCATCTTTCAGCTGTCTCCTGAGCTGTGATAGGGAGAGAACAGACACGACTCCTTAGCTGCAGCAGAAAAGACACTCCCCTTGAGCTGTCAGCTTGATATAAATCTATCAGAGCAATGAATGACGAGATCTCTGGATCCATGTGAGGTACAGGGCTGGTTCTAGCTTTGGTAGAAAGAGATTGTCCTGTACTATATGATGTTTGATTTTCATTTTTTACATTATTCATGGGATAACCCCTTTAATATCGGTAATTAGGAGGGAGATCAGGTGATAATTCTCACATAAAGAAGTATCCTTCCCCTCCTTTGGCAAGACCGAGATGTGAGCTTCTAGAGATTAACGATCCATGAGGGAGCCCTGAGGTAAATTCAGGCTTCCATATGAGGGGCCAAAGTAAGAAAGAACTTCTTATAGTACAAAACTGAAAAACCATCCGGTCCTGGGCACTTCCCATTTGGGATGCTACCAAGGGTCTTACATATCTCTTGTACTGACACAGGGCAGAGAAGGTCAAGACCCTGGACAGGGAATTCAGGAAATCCAAGGTCTTCTGGGATCTCTCCTGGACAGCCTGAATAGATACATTGTGGCGGATATTATAGAGGCAGCTATAGAATGATGCAAAATCCTATGCAATGGCTTCTGTTGTCGTACAGTGGCGCCACTGGGAAGTACAAATCTTTCTGACCCATGTGTGAGCTTTCACTTTTTTTTTTTTTTTACCAGAAATGACATAACTTTCCCACCCTTATCACCATGCGCTTGTGTCTTATGTGTAGGTACGCTGCATCTGCCTGAGCATTTAGAGCCTCTCTAAGTTCTTGGCGCATAATAGCAAGCGAGTTTTGGTCCCTAAGAGCGAATGAACGCTTGTGCCAATGTTCCACTGCGCCTATTTTAGGAAGTAGTTCAGAAATTTTCCACTGGCGTTGCTTGTTTATGAAGCACCCTAGGGCAATGAATTCCCCCCGAATTATCCCCCCGATATAGGCTTTATGTTCTGACCACTGTACTGAGGAAGACATGTCAATACTGGTGCTTAATTCGAAATATGATTCTAATTCATCAGATAAAGAGTAAGGTTTCATGTAAACACCATGGCAGTCATTTATTAAGATCGGCATTTTAGATGCTGGTCTTAATAACCCCTATAGCTGGCGGTGGATCCTCCGAAATTATGAAGAAGCACCGGCCTCTACATAACTTTCCAGCCCAGGGCCAGATTGGGAACCTAAAGTGGCCCTGGAAAAAATTGCTAAAAGTGGCCCCATATTGTAGGATTATTTCTAAATTGACAGGAGGCGGGTCAACAAAAGTAGGGGGGTCAGCTACACAATAGTGCAAAATAGCACATGCCACAGTGCCGCACAATATATTTCCCCAAAAACTTCCCCTCTGAGCTGGACATCAATAGAGGTCATTTTCTCTCCTCCTCTTCCAGTTGTCTCTGATTAAGATATGGAGCAGGGGCTTAACAGGTGAGATGCAGGACATAGTTAAATTCAGGAGGGCATGCCGCTGCCTGGGTACATGAGTACCTGATTCCCATTACGTACCCAGCCAGCGGCAGAGATGGGGGCTTGGGCGGCCCCCTGTCCATCTGCTCACCGGAAAATTTCTATGGCCAATCCACCCCTGATCCAGCAACAGTCTATATGTCAGCCAGCTTCCTTGATCCTCACATTTTTGCACTTGCTTAGATTTTCTACATCTTACAGAAGAAGGTAAGAGGTGTTAACGTACAAACATTGTGGGCATCCTTCAGGGCTGAATTGAACTTCAGGGACTCCACTGGGGCGCCAACATGTCTAACATCAGACTTTATTTCAGCCAGGTCAGTGGCCAGTGGAGCGAGCGCCCCCGAGCCAGTGCTTTCCTTTGGTAGTTCTTGGAGAAGTGAAACGAATCCGCGGCCTTTTGGCTATCAGCAACGCTGTCCATGTCAGCGGTGTCAAAGCACCACGCGCTTCATCTTGCAGCGTTATCTTGGAACTGCGGCCAAGCAAGTCAGCATGTTGTTTCTTGAGGAATTTCGCCATGTGATCGCCCTGGGGGTGTCCAGGAGATCTTTAGCCTCATCCTTGTTGCCCACTTTGCCCATGTTGCAGAATTATGAGGTGCATGTGGAGAATTACAGCATTCGTCAGTGAGAGCTCTCAAGTCACATGTCTGCCATAAAGCTTTGTCAGGCTCCGTCCCCCCATGGGGACGGAGCCTGACAGCACTTTTTGATCATTTTTTATTACGTTTTTATTCCTTTTTATTTTCGTTTTGGTGGCAAATAAGAAAAAAGCACCGTACAGGATAAATTACATGATAATTGGATAGTGCGGGTAGTTTCGGACACAGCAATACCAAACATATGGAGGAGATTTTATTTTTGCAATTTTTTCCACTGAAAAGCATTTTTCAATGGAAAAGTGTATTTTTTATTGGAATTTTTTTATTTAATGAGTTTTTGTTACTATTTTAATCATTGAAAAGTCCCATGAGGGGACTATAATAGATAACATTTTGATCGCTTCTAAAATACATTGCACTATTCCTATAGTGCAATGCACATTAACCCTTAGGATACCGGAGGTTTTTTCTTTTTGCGTTTTTATTTTTCTTCCCTATCTTCCTTAAAAAGGACCTTTCACCACTCCTGACATGCCTGTTTTAATAGCTCCATGCATTCCCCACTTACTAACAATTCTGGAACATCTATTCTTATGGCTATATGTTGTGCCATTCCTTTATTATTTGTACTAGAAGTTATGAATGAATTTCTATTTGCCTTCAGTAAAGGAACAGAGGGGAGGTAACCAGTTGGGGGGGTGTACCTGCACAGACTCACTCTATCCAATCAGTGCTGCCATGTTCAGACTGTGCAGATACACACCCCCAACCTGTTACCTCCCCTCTGTTCCCTTACTGAAGACAAATAGCAATTCATTCATAACTTCTAGTACAAATAATAAAGGAATGGCACAACATACAGACATAAGTATAGATGTTCCAGAATTGTTATTACATGGGGAATGTATGAAGCTATTAAAACAGGCATGTCAGGAGTGGTGAAAGGTCCTCTTTAAGCCATAACTTTTTTTTTTTCCATTTACTTAGCTGTATGAGGGCTTTTTTTGTGGGACAAGTTGTACTTTCTAATGCCACCATTTAATATGGCATACAATATAGTAGGAAGCAGGAATAAATTCCAAATGGGGTTGAATTGGAAAAAAAACGCAATAGCTCCACAGTTTTATGGGTTTTGTTCCCATGGCATTCCCTTTATGGCAAAATTGACCTTTGCCCTTCATTCTCTGGGTCAGTACAATTACAACAATACCACATAAGCATAGGTTTTTTATGTCTAAAAAGTGTAAAAATAAATTTAAACGTTGAAAAAAATAATTTTTTTTACATCACTATATTCTGACCCCTATAACGTTTTACAGTTCTACTGAGCTGTGTTGGGGCTCATTTTTTGCAGGACAATCTGTAGTTTTTATTGATACTATTTTGGAGTATGTGTGACTTTTTGATCACATTTTATAACTTTTGTTGGGGGTAAGAGAAGCTATTGGCCATTTTGACGCTTTTTTATGTTACCCCATTCGCAGTATTGGAGAAGTATTTTTATGTTTTAACCCTTACACTCCCAGCGCCGTACATGTATGGCACTGGGGCGATGTGGGCACATGGCGCCTGCTCGCAAGTGCGGCGGGCGTCATGGCCGGCAAGTCTCTGCTGTTTCTAACAGCAGAGACTTGCCGCTACTTACTTGATCGGCGGCGTCTTGCTGGGCGGTTAGATGCCGTGATCAGGGTCGGACTGGAGTACCTAGGGCCCACCAGAGGAAATAATTCTTGTGGCCCACCATAAAGAAATATCTGTGTTTGTTATCCCTGTACAGTGACATCACTGTGTTTATTATCCCTGTACTGTGACATCACTGTGTTTATTATCTCTGTACTGTGACATCACTGTGTTTATTATCCCTGTACAGTGACATCACTGTGTTTATTATCCCTGTACAGTGACATCACTGTGTGTATTATCCCAGTACTGTGACATCACTGTGTTTATTATCCCTGTACTGTGACATCACTGTGTTTATTATCTCTGTACTGTGACATCACTGTGTTTATTATCTCTGTACTGTGACATCACTGTGTTTATTATCCCTGTACAGTGACATCACTGTGTTTATTATCCCTGTACGGTGACATCACTGTGTTTATTATCCCTGTACTGTGACATCACTGTGTTTATTATACCTGTACTGTGACATCACTGTGTTTATTATCCCTGTACGGTGACATCACTGTGTTTATTATCCCAGTACTGTGACATCACTGTGTTTATTATTCCTGTACGGTGACATCACTGTGTTTATTATCCCTGTACGGTGACATCACTGTGTTTATTATCCCTATACAGTGACATCACTGTGTTTATTATCTCTGTACTGTGACATCACTGTGTTTATTATCCCTGTACAGTGACATCACTGTGTGTATTATCCCAGTACTGTGACATCACTGTGTTTATTATCCCTGTACTGTGACATCACTGTGTTTATTATCTCTGTACTGTGACATCACTGTGTTTATTATCCCTGTACTGTGACATCACTGTGTTTATTATCCCTGTACGGTGACATCACTGTGTTTATTATCCCTGTACTGTGACATCACTGTGTTTATTATCCCTGTACAGTGACATCACTGTGTTTATTATCCCTGTACTGTGACATCACTGTGTTTATTATCTCTGTACTGTGACATCACTGTGTTTATTATCCCTGTACAGTGACATCACTGTGTGTATTATCCCTGTACTGTGACATCACTGTGTTTATTATCTCTGTACTGTGACATCACTGTGTTTATTATCTCTATACTGTGACATCACTGTGTTTATTATCCCTGTACGGTGACATCACTGTGTTTATTATCCCAGTACTGTGACATCACTGTGTTTATTATTCCTGTACGGTGACATCACTGTGTTTATTATCCCTGTACGGTGACATCACTGTGTTTATTATCCCTATACAGTGACATCACTGTGTTTATTATCTCTGTACTGTGACATCACTGTGTTTATTATCCCTGTACAGTGACATCACTGTGTGTATTATCCCAGTACTGTGACATCACTGTGTTTATTATCCCTGTACTGTGACATCACTGTGTTTATTATCTCTGTACTGTGACATCACTGTGTTTATTATCCCTGTACTGTGACATCACTGTGTTTATTATCCCTGTACGGTGACATCACTGTGTTTATTATCCCTGTACTGTGACATCACTGTGTTTATTATCCCTGTACAGTGACATCACTGTGTTTATTATCCCTGTACTGTGACATCACTGTGTTTATTATCTCTGTACTGTGACATCACTGTGTTTATTATCCCTGTACAGTGACATCACTGTGTGTATTATCCCTGTACTGTGACATCACTGTGTTTATTATCTCTGTACTGTGACATCACTGTGTTTATTATCTCTATACTGTGACATCACTGTGTTTATTATCCCTGTACGGTGACATCACTGTGTTTATTATCCCTGTACAGTGACATCGCTGTGTTTATTATCCCTGTACAGTGACATCGCTGTGTTTGTTATCCCTGTACAGTGACATCGCTGTGTGTATTATCCCTGTACGGTGACATCACTGTGTTTATTATCCCTGTACAGTGACATCGCTGTGTGTATTATCCCAGTGCAGGAAGAGGTAAGTGGTCTGTGTTTGTGTGTTTGTTTTCTATTTTTCAGGGTCGTGAATGCAGAGGACTACGTCGGATTCGGTGGACTACGTCGGACCAGCTTTTTTTTTTTTAAATAAAATGGTCAAACAGGGGTCTGGGGGAGTGTTTATTTCAATAAAATGTTTTATACTTGTGTGTGTGTATTTTTTTTTTAAATACTACAGTTTTAGTAATTAGGGCTATCTACAGATGGCCCTGATTACTAATACTGGGCTTAGTGCTTGCCGGTATGGCAGGCCAGCACTAACCCCAACATCTATTACCTCGGCACCCACCGCCACCAGGGGTGCCGGGAAGAGCCGGGTACCCGCAGGACCGGACCTTCTAAATTGAGGGTCTGGCTCTGGGGCGGCTGCAGGCTGGTACCATTAGGCTGGGAAGGGCCAATAACCGTGTCCCTTCCCACCCTGGTAGTGCCAGGCTGCTGCTGCTGGTTGTATCTGGCTGGCGAAGGAAAAAAGGGGGGGACCCCATGCCATTTTTTTACAAAAATAATTAAATAAAAAAAAAATGGCGTGGGGTCCCCCCCTTTTTTCCTTCGCCAGCCAGATACAACACTCACTCACCTAACCATGTTCCACATCAAATCTGTAATGATCAAAATACATGACTTTAGGATTTCATATGAACAGAGAAGTATTCACCCCTAAAAGTATAGAGACTCCTATGAGTTCATACTAAATTTCCATGTGCCTCTAATTTTTAGTGGAAGCACACTCAAGTTTGTTTTCTGAGATTCCAATGCAATTGGTGAGAAACACAAATTGTTCCATGTTCATACTTACTAACATGGTAATTGGTAAATTTGGGGCATGTAAACACAGCCCCTAGGAACGCCTACCAACCTACCTGGGAACGCCCACTTATAGAAGGGGCTTATATAAGCCCCACCCATTTTCAGCTCAGAATAGCCTGAATTTGCCCAGAATATCTCTGACAATTATGGGCAGCCCCTGCAAAATCGGGACTATTGGCAACTATGCATACAGGAACTGTCCCTTTTCAGAGACAGCCCCTGCAAATTCAGGCTGTCCCACCCATATGTGGGTGGTACCATCTGGTTTGAGGTATTTCAGGGGCAGCTCTATTTGTCCCTACTTTACTAACTGCAATGTTGGTAAGTATGTGCATGTTCTATCACAGTTGGCAGTATGGTAGTGTTCTCTAGACACACATGGAGTGCCAACAAGCCCATAATATGGAACTATAAAAGCTGTGAGAACATGACTGTACATAGAAACCCTCCTGATTCTTGACTCTGAGGCTCTATTTCGTTAAAAAGGTTTCGAACATCATAAAAAAATTGGATTACAACAGGTACATAATGCTTCTTTTGTTATTTTATACCATTGACTGCCTTTGTGCCAATTTTTGATAATTTCAGACTAACCTGTTAGGCCTTGTTTACATTTCCATGTCCGTATTATATATGTGAAAAAAGCATCCTTATTTAATCTGTGAAGATGTCCGTGAAGGATCTGTGTATGGTCCATGTGTCCGTTTATACCCTCTGTGTGTCACGGACGTTGCTCAGCTGAAAATTAATTTCCTATCAGCTTTCTGTGAAAAATGGATGCACCACAGATGCCATCCATGTTGTGTCTGTGATTTTCACGGATCCATAAACTTCAATGGGCTTGCTTGGTCCACATGGACCAAAGTAGTGCATGTCTTAGTGATTTTTTTACTGTTAGTAAAAAAAATACTGAAGTGTGAAAAGACACATTTAAATCAATGGGTATATGTGGTCGTCGTGCAAAAATGCGGACAGCACACGCCAGTGAAAAATGGAAGTGCTGATGAGGCCTTAAAGTGTAGGATAGTGTTTATGTGCAGTCCATTTTTCTTGCAGATCACTTTATTTGAATGAGCATGTCTTGCAGAAAAATAAAACCTGGATGGTGCATGCTGTGATATTCTCTGCACAGACTGATGGGTCAAAGAATTTGTGAATTGGTACATTGACTTTTAAGGGGTTGGCCCCTTTTTTTTTGGAGGTGGAGGGGTTGATAAAACCCTCCTGTCTGGTCAGACCTGCAAAGGGAAAAATACTAACTGCTCCCTGCCCCTGGGTCCACGCTCCTTTGCTTCCTGGCCTTGGCTGCCTCACTTTGACGCTCCGGCATCTGCATCCGCTTTGACAGCGCTGCAGTCAAATGCTGGCCATAGCAGTGACCTGTCCCCCTTGTGTCACGTGACCAGTTGACATGACACAAGGGCCCTGATTTATCATGTCTTTACTCCAGAATTCTGGTTTCAAAAAGTCGCAAAATAGGGCTTTTCTGACTTTTTGCATTTACGTAAAAATTTGGCGACCTATTGCATTTTTACACCACTCACTCCAGTTTTGTAATGTGGTGGGAAAGTGGGTGTGGTTAGCTATGTTAATTAGTTTCACTTCAGATTTATCAAAGACTTTTTTAAAAAGTCGAAATCTCACTCCAGTAGGAGGGTGAAGTAGGAAAAGTGGAGCAGCTTTTCTAAACAAAGGTATTAGGTTTATAGAAAAGACAAATTTATCAAGTAATATGAGACATTTGATAAATGTGGCATAAAGTACGCCAATGCAGACGAAGCAAAACTGACTTCAAATTATCCCCTCATGATAAATTCATCCCAATGGTGCGCAAGTCACCACTGTGGCCAGCGTTTTGCTGCAGCGACGTCAAAACGGATGTTGACAGTCGAGGACAGGCTGGGAAGTGAAGGACCCAGCGCTGGGGAGCAGGTAAGGCCTTTTTCACACTTCAGTTATTTGATCAGTTATTTCCATCAGTTATTGTGAGCCAAAGCCAGGAGTGGGTCAAAAACACAGAACATATATAGATCTTTCCATTACACATTATTTCCATGTAGCCTCCACTCCTTGTTTTGGCTCACAATAACTGATGGCAATAACTGATCAAATAACTGATGTGTGAACAAGGCCTAAGTATGCTTCTCTTTGTAGGTCTGTCTAGGGGGTTTGCTAAAAACCCGACAAACAGAGGCGTAGCTATTGGGAGTGCAGAGGTAGCAGTCGTTACTGGGCCCAGGAGCCTGAGGGGGCCCAAAGACCCTTGTACCACATAAGAAGACACTGGTATTATAGAAAGTGCATGCTGGTCAAGTTACACCTCTGGCTGGAGGGAAAGGGTTAAGTCAATAATTTGGCATAGGGGGTGCCAATTTAATTTCATGAAGGCCATGTGCTTCCCTGGCCACAAAGCACTGAGGGAAGAGGGTAACAAGCTAAACTCTTGCACCAGGGCACATGAGTCTTTAGCTACTCCCCTGCCTACAAAGGTTGGTCAGCCTCTTGGTGCAGTGTTCAGTCCTGGTGCTGTCTGCACCCAGGTATAAATATGGTGTGTCTGACTAAACCCAGATATAAGGCAAGCTGGGCACATGACAGGAAATAGTCTCCAATAACTTCAGCAGCAGGAAGTTTTTCTAAGTGCACGCAGTTCTTAACGCCGACCTGCAGAGGGCGCCAGAGAACCGTTCAGCTGCAGTCGCCATTAAACAAAAGGATCTTGATTAGATTGAGAGCAGGAATCTAGGCGCAGAGCTGGGACAGGCCAGGGCCTGAGGGGAGGGGGTGAACCGGGTGAAAGAGCGGGGCAAAGCATCGGGGAGGTCTGGGACAGGAAAACGTAGCACGGGCGAAGGAGTGGGAGACAAAGGGTAACTGAGCTTGTCAAGGCCAGGGCTGAGGGCACTGATCTTTGGCAGACCAGCGGGAGAGGCTGGTGCTGGAGGCACTGACACTGGGTACAGGATCCGCACAGACCGGGGCCAGAGAGGGACATGATGTTTCCTCAAAGCAGCAGCCGCCACTCGGTGAGGACAGGCCAGTGCCGGTCGTGTGTGCCTTTGTGTGTGTGTGTGTGTGTGTATGTGTGCATGTATGTAGTGCCCATGTTATAGCAGAGACCAGCTTCCTTCTATGTGCCAAACCTTTTTCTTTGTAATGCTTGCAAGTTGCCCATAATTTTCCTATCTGATGTGATTGTGTGACCTGCTGCACAGTATATGGCAGATTATGAATGCAGATATTTCATTGCTTCTGAAAGGACATGCGTGTACCCCCAATCTGTGTCTACGGGGGCAGTTGTTCATGAAAAATGACATCCTAGCAGGAGAATTATTTTTAGATTTGTTATATTATTGCTGAAGAACCTGGCGCTCCCATATGATGGCACGCTGATCGCTTACGGCTCTCTAATACTTCCAGGCACTCCATGTGCTGTTGTAGTACAGGCTTTGCCGTGTGCACAAGGCCTTAGTGGTAGCTGATCAGATTGGTAATAATTGGCATGTCGGGCAGATGTATTGGTGGCCCCTGATATTGGGGTTGACCTGCTGCTGACTTCACATGGAGGATGCCACTTACATAAGGAAATATTATCTGTTACAAACCCGTAGCATTTACAGAATATGCAGTCTGTTCCTTAAAGTTTTGGGGATTATCTTGTTTGCTTTAGACTAGGACTATACGGTGACCTGACTGCTTAACGTTAGGGCCTCATGTACATGACTTTTTTTCGCTCTGCAGAACACGGATACTGGCCGTTGCGTGCTGCCATGTTTTTTTCCACTTCCTGTAGAAATGTTCTATTCGTGGCCACAGAGCGGGCATGCAGATGCAGACTACGTTTTTGCGACCCCCCCCATTGAAAAAATGCGTATTGGGTGCAGACTGAAAATACAGAGCCTTAGAGGGCCAATGTCAGGCTGCCGGTACCAGCACCTAGTAAATAGTGAGTGTGTCCAACAGGTTTGGATTTCGTCCGACTTTTGTGTCGCAGCAACTGGCAAGTCACACCGTGACCGGTTTATGATATAGTGACACGCCATTATAATCTTATGCTGTGCCAATACAGATATTCTTGCACTGGACTTTTGGCATGGCAGTGACTGTAGAAAATTGCATAAAGAGCAATCCCCTAATATACTGTAGTTATCGCAATCCCTTTGAGCGTTCAGGTGATCTACTAGGGGTTATTTTTCGCTTCTAGCCCTTCAGCAGAGTTAGGCCTCCGGCACATGACCGTATCCGTTTTGCGGTCCACAAATTGCGTATCTGCAACATACAGATGCGATCTGTGTGCCTCCTGCCCCATTGTAGAAATGCGGCACGGATGCAGACAGCATATGGATGACATCCGCGTGCTGCTCGCATTTTTTGCGGCCCCATAGTAATGAAGGGGTCCACATTCATTCCACAAAAACTGCAGGCTGAAAATATGGTTGTGTGCGTGAGGCTTTAGGCTGATGACATCCGTGAGAAGATGGACAGCGGATCATGTGTGTTTGATTCGTGTGTTCAGTTTTTTTACCCTCTGTACTTTTTTACCCTCTGAAAATTAGTTTCTGGTATCTCCGACAAATGGTCTGTGAATATCACTGACAGAACACTGATGGCATCTGTGTTTTATACACCCATAGACATAAATCAGTGGACGTGTTTGGTGTGCATCACGGACCAAAGTAGTGCACGTCTTTGTGGGTCAGTGGAAAATCACTGATGTGTAAATAAGCGCATTAAAATCAATGGGTACATGTGCTGTCCATGGGGAACACGGACAGACGTGTGACTAAGGGCTTAATGGAAAGACTGTGATATTACATTGGGGAACTGTTATTTCTGCAATTCCCTGTGGAATCATGAACGTGGCTTCCAAGGTGATGTTTTTTTTTTAAAGGGGTCTTCCAAGTATATATACCATAAATGTCTCTTCCCACATGAAACGTGAGCAGCGTCCACTTTATCAAAGCGCTTTGTAACTGCACCATTCATTTAAACCCTGCTGGTGTGAAGTGCCAGGGCGGTGGTCGTGCTGTACGAGTCTATTAGCCGTCCTTTCATGTCTCTTCTCTCATTCCCAGAGCTCCTCTCACCTGCCCCAGCAGCTCAAGTTCACCACCTCGGATTCCTGTGATCGCATTAAAGATGAGTTCCAGTTGCTGCAGGCGCAGTATCACAGGTAGGTACATTTCTTCTCTAGCTTGCTCCCTTCATCCAGTCTAATGAGTGCGAGCCATTCAGCCCGCATGCTCACCAGGCCCCACAGTCCTGCTTGGCAGGCAGCTTGTATATTCCTCTGCTGTACTTCCCACAGACACCTAAATCCTGGCCCGCAGCCAAGGCTCTGCTACTGTAATGAACTGTGCTACGCAACTGTCACTGCAGCTCCCTCTGCTACCTCTGGATCGATCTTACACAGAGTTGGGACGTAGATAGGTTTATTTTCCAGGTGGACAAGATCACGTAGATTTTGGCATATTTAAAGACCTTCTCCACATCTTACTCCAGTGGACGATTTACTAATATTGGTATATGAAACGCCAATTTAGTCTTAGTAAATCTGTCCTTTTGTGTTTTTCATAATTAAGTTTTCATGGTCTTGTTTTGGAAGTCTCATACTGGTAAAAAAAAACTTCACACAGCTGGGGGTTTGTTGCACTGTGTGGGTCTAAGCCAGGGATGCCCAACCTGCGGCTCTCCAGCTGTTGCAAAACTATGACTCCTAACATGTCCTGATAGCTGTGGGCTGCCCAGGCATGCTGGGAGTCGTAGTTTTGCAACAGCTGGAGGGCTGCAGGTTGGCCAACCCTGGTCTAAGCAAATCTTAAGCCACATTCATACAGTGGAATCCAGACATTTTCTGGAGTTGACCCAGAGGGGCTGTATGTGTGAATACAAACGTCCGCCATATCTGTCCCAGACTTTTTCTCTCCAGAGCCCTAGTACTAAATCCGGCATATGTCCAAGTGAGCGCATGTGTGAAAACAACGTTAACCGTTCCACAAAATCACAGTGGCCATGCCCTCTGTAGTAAAAAGCACTCAATATGAAACATCTCTGGGGTAATAGCTACATGTATGAAAGGCCAACTCCAGTAAATGTCCAGACCTTATAATCCGGAAATATTTATGAAGAGTTTGTGTGAAAACAGCGTAAAAGAGTAATCCAAGATTTTTATTTTTTTACTGATGAGCTATTCTCTGGAATGGTCATCAGTATCTGATCGGTGGGGGTTTGACACTTGGGACCCCTACCAATCAGCTGGTTTGAGAAGACACCAGCGCTCCTGTGAGTGCAGCAGCCTTTGCGCAGCTTACCAAGCACAGCGCCGTACATTGTATAGTGGTTGTGCTTGGTATTGCATCTCAGCCCCATTCCCTTGGGGCTAAGCTGCTCCTAGGCCACATGACTGATGAACGCGTCGTCACCCGGCCTAGGAAAAGCGGAGAGAAGGTGCTGGTACCTTCTCAAACAGCTGATCGCCAGGGTCGCCGGGTGTCAGACCTCCACCAATCAGATACTGATGACCTATCCAGAGGATATAGGTCATCAGTATAAAAATCTCGGAAAAACCCCTTTAAGTGAGCTAAAAGCAGTATAACTGTTTCCTGTCCTATAGTTTGGTACATATGTTTTTTTGAAATGTTGGATTCATAGGGCACACTAGGCACCGCATTGTTGCCCTGTACAACACACAGATTGTACGGCGCTGTAATATGCTCATGTACATGAGGCCTTTGGTTTTTGCACATTGTTGTAAAATCTGTATAATTCTTTGAAAAAGCATTTCTGCTCTTACTATGCATTACACCAGTGCTCCCCAGTCTTCTGCAGTTTTGGAGACACTTAGATCAAGGATCAGCAACCTCCGGCGCTTCGGTTGTGGTGAAACTAACTCCCAGCATGCACAATTGCTTGGCTGTTCTCAGATCTCCCACAGAAGTGAATGAAGCTTGCTGGGATTTGTAGTTTCGCAACAGCTGGCATTTCGGCGGGTGCTGATCCCTGCATTAAATATTAAAGGGGTTGTCTTGCCTCAGACATTGTTGGCATATTGCTAGAATATGCCACCAGTGTCAGATGGGGTCCCACACCTATCTCTAGAATGGGGCCTCCAAAGTGAAGGAAAATAGCTGAATGCTCTGGGCTGTTTTCCTAGCCCCCATAAAAATGAATAAAGCGCACTCTGCACAAGCGTGGCCACAGCTCCATTACCTTCTATGGGACTGCTGGAAAGAGCAGAGCCAGAAATGAAAGGAGGCATGCCCAGTGCACTCTCGTCACAGATAGATGACATTGGTGGCATATCCTAGCCATATGCCATGAGACAACCCCTTTAAGTGAAAATGTCTATTGTGACCAAGTGATATGGCCGAGTGTGGAAAGAGACGGCTGGAATACTGGGTTACACACTAGGATCACAGCGTGCCGCACATAATCTGACATTCTCAGTCACATAGCTATCATCTCTACTTATAGATCCGGCCGTATAAAGTCCATGTGCTTTAAACATGGCTGTGATCTAACATCAAATCTACAAATATCAGCACAAACTCAAATGGCTAAAAAAAATCCTGTCAATTATAAAATGTGAGAATTGTAATCAAATTCCTATAGACTGAAAGGGCGGTCAGCATTTCCTCTAAATCGGTGCCACATTCTGGATAAATGTCAGCAGGCGGCTCTCCTAACACCAATGTGACATATCAGCCTTGTGACCCTCTCCTAACAGATTATTTATGTGTTTCAGTCTTAAGCTGGAATGTGACAAGTTGGCCAGCGAGAAATCGGAGATGCAGAGGCACTACGTCATGGTGAGTAGTGAGAAGGAAAGGTATCGGACATCTTCCTTTTATCATGTGCGTCTGTATACCTCACCAATGAGGGCCGGAGAGCACTGAATGGCAATATGAAGGTCACTTACTGCACTGTGTGCACAAAGCTTCACCAGGCTATAGGGTGCTCTTACAGCTTTTTATAATTTGCACAAATCAGCCATTTCCAGCTAAGGGCTCCTGGACGCAACCATGCTTGGTTCATTGTGCCGTCCGCTTCTCCAAGGCTGATGGCCGCTCCTGTCGCCCAAATTGTAATTTATGATGCAGTCAGTCCAGGTAAGAGGAGACGCCGTCGGTCTGGAATACGTGGCTGTGTTTCCCAGACTGAGCACAGTTGTGTGAAAGACTAAAAAGTACTTACTTTAGATAGTTGAAATAGTACCCAAAATGAGCAAATTGCTTTGTGTGTAAGCAATCGCCCAATCTTGCACTGAAAAAGGGGTTTCCATGCAGAGCCCGCGAGAGCCGCACACAGTGATGACTGTGACCACATTTTCATTTTGTAATATTGAATAACTGCTGCATGTACAGACGCGTTGTACCAAAGCGACCCAAAGTGGAATACTCACAGCAACGTGTGGCCTTTTGTGTTCAAAGGTTAGGGTGCAGACGGTCAACCTTCATGGTGTCTACCTTTAGTATGAAATAGGTGGTCATACAGACATGTAAGGTCTCCATACTCAATACATGCAAATTGGCCAATTGCAGCTTTCTCAGGTGCAAAAAAATTTAAAGGGGTTATCCAATATCATAAACAGCCCCCCAAGTGCCGGGCCTCTCAGAGAGAATATACACCGCCTGCTGCTTCTCCCTGTACACGGGTGAAAACATCCAGTGTCGGGTGGGGTGGACGAGCTTCCCTAGCATCGCGGGTGACGCTAGGGAGGCTCGTTCACGCCTGCCATTGGCTGCTACCCCCTTCCCCCCTCCCTCCGTGTACAGGGAGAAGCAGCAGCGGGGTAAGTATATTCCCTCTGAAGGGCCTGGCACATGGGGGGGGGGGGGGGGGGCTTTTTATGATATTAAATAACCCCTTTAATCTGTGTATGTTCTAAGCGCTAATTGTACAAAAGAATGGACAATTATGATGCAACTGAACATAATCCTTGCCTATTGGGGGCTGTTCACATGGCAGGATTTACCGCAGAATTTTGGCCCAGACAGCATTGCCGAAATCCCGCCACAGCCGTGTGGTTTCTGACTACCATTCATTTTAATAGGAGGCAGTGCTGAGGATTTGCAGAGCAACAGCTTATATCCTCATCGCTGCCTCCCATTGAAATGAATGGGAGGCAGAAACCACTCGGCGAAATTTGGCACAGACACCCGCGCTGAAAGTTCCACGGAAAAAGGCATACCCTTAGGGTTTGTCTACATGGCAACGTGTTGCAGGGCACTTAAATTTTCGTGACTTGTTTGCAACTTGCTGTCGTGTGACTATTTTAGAGCTGTGAAAGCACACAGCCAAGACGCACCGAGCGCCAGCGACAAAATGCTAATACAATAGTGTCGCAGTGCAGCATGCTGTGACAATCCAGACATGCTGGATATAGTGTCACACGTGACTTTTACTCTATAGACTTTGTTGCGTGCTGCTCGTTTGCGATTTGGATGCGTTAAAAAAAAAAAAAAAAACTCTAAAATGATCGCACGACAGCGAGTTACAGACAAGTCGCACTTTAGTTTCCAGTGGCGATGTGTAGACCTACCCGTAATACTAAAGCGCCTGTCCAGCACAACCAAATGTTCGATTCCAGACATTGAGGGGGATCCAAAGCAGAAGGAACCCCCTCTATCAGCCAGAGCAGGGGGCTGCTACATCACTGTATTACATAAGCGCCCATGGGTCTCATGTAAAACTACATTTCTTATGAATTGTGTAGGTTCTGGCGGCTTCTCCTGGCAATCGGCTGTGGGGGAGGGGCGGTGATTTCAAGGATTTCTTACAGATTTGTGCTTTACCTTTCCTCTTGACTCGAGATATACTGAGATGACCAGGGGGACGCACTTTGGGCAAAAAACTTTAGCATTACTCTCAAAATCTATAGAGTAACACACAGGTTTTGATTTCAAAGCCAAGAAAGGTAAGGCAGGGCAAATCTGCAGCTGCACAAGCCCCGGGGCATTTTGGGTGGTATATGAGCTAGTTTGGAAGATGACCATATATAAGTTTGTGCTGAAGAATTGAGTAAGAGCTGACATGGAGATGTCATTCCAGTAGACAGCACTCCCTGGCCTTAGGCTTTGGGGGTCTCCCAGTATCCAGTAGAGCACAGCCTCTGTATTTAACATAATTTGCTTGATTTTATTCCTGCTTAAGAGGCCAGCTTCTCAGTCGAGGGTCCTCGGCTAACGCCAAGTTTTTGTGACCAATTTAGGAGGCCTCCCTTATTTTATCCCCTAGGAGAAGCTCTTTACTCTCTCAGTTCAGGGCAATTAGGTCTTTAATTATGTCTGCCAAGATGTAGCTGCAGATGTTTAAGCAGCCACCAGTGCTTCTGCTCGGCATTAACCCCTGAGGGCAATTACAGAAACCTTCCTGTTTTTATATGGGGTAATGATCCTTGCCTCCTAAAATCCACCTCTAGGGACCATAATGGCAGTAAGTGTAAACAAGCAGAGCTTGTGCGTAGGCATCATTGGCATCACCCGTATTTCTGCCTGCAGATTCCACAAGCTGAAGATCTGTATGTTTATCTCCAGACCTACGCTGGCAAAGAAGGGGTTATGTTGGATAGCCAAGACTTGGAAGCAGCAGAAACCAGAGTTTGAGTAGTTTAGAGCTGGCTGCCAAAAAAATAAATCCACCTCCCTTCTGCCCCCTGCTCTTCCCCTCTCAGCAGGTCTCCTGGCTTATCCCTCTCTTGTGGGGTTATGCCATTCATTCACTCTTCCAGACAGCTGCTTGTTACAGGGTGGGGAGGGGAGAGGGCCGGGGCACAGTGGAAGTCTGACTAAAAATCTTTCTGGGACAAAGAGGTCAGACTTTAGGGAGGAGGTGAAGGGGGCAGCTTCCCAGACGCCAGATTTATTTTTTTTTAACTGTTTCAGACCCTCTTGTTGCTGTTTGTAAACTATAAAATGGCCGCAACCATAGTCCTGGCAAGGTTGTTCTAAACTAGCAGCGTCCATCTTTGTGATCCTAACATTTTGCAGATGCCCAAAGGCGTGAAAGAATTCTCCCACTCGAGTAGTGTGAAGACTTGTAGACGTCCATGTAGCGATCCATCTTATCGGCAAGGTGCCGTTCTTGCCATTTGGCTCTGCCGCCTTCTTAACATTTGATGTCCGATTTCTACTTCTGTTCTATATGCAGTAGTCGCCACATGGCGTACACTTCCTTTATGATCAGATTCAGTAAGTGGTCAGATTGCTGAATCATTTTATAGAAGTATATAAAGATATCCTAATTGATCCTCTAATGGAGATGGATATAAAGGTTAGCCTATGGTTGGTGCTCCCAGTCTGACCAAAATATGATTTAAAGGGGTTGTCTGGGGCATGATCTGGAAAGTCTGCCATTACTCCCATGGGTTTCTGTTGCTTTCCTGCATTGAAGATAATGTGGACACTTTTTGGCTGCAGTGGTCATGTGTGGGTGGTCGCAACTTCATCACCACAGGACAGCAACAGAGACTGGATGGTGCACTGGAGCAGCAGCAGATTTCCCAGCTGAATAATATCTGTTATTTTGTCATGTCCCATGGTTTCTACCAGACTTTTAAATGTCCCGGACATCCCCTTAAAACCATTTAACTGTAAAATAAAATGTAGTTCTTGCCAGTAATAGGATGGAAGCGGAAACTACAAGGTATATATCGGTAACAGTAAAAGGAAAATGTCAGCCACATATATATTAGAGACTCCCCATAGAGCCTTGATTGTAGTTACTGGTAGAGTATTATTAAAGGGGTTTTCCAGGGAAATACATTTAGAAGAGGGGAGCAGAAATGGTTAAAAATATAAAATAAGCCATACCCCCCTTACCTCTACTGTGTCTATCATTTTAATGCGGCTCCTGTCCTAGCTGGTCTCTACTTTTTCGTCCCAGCTTGATACCTCTGGAACCCGCATCTATCTGACATTGGTGATTTACCACCAATGACTCAGATGATACAACCCCCTTTAACATTGGAGATCCTATAACGCTGGATATACATTTGATGCTTTCTGTTATATTCATTTGTATAATCTATGCTAATTTGATTTCTCTTTTCCCAGTACTACGAAATGTCTTATGGACTGAATATTGAAATGCACAAACAGGTGAGTGCTTGTCTAGAGGTTTCTGCAGAATCCATAGGAACCCATTGTTCATTTGGGATGTTTCTTAGCAACAATAAAGCTTGTCCGAAATGAACATTTAAAGGGAGCCTCTCGCCAGTGACCTCCCTATCCAGCTGTTTCCATAGACAGTGTTGTGGTTCACCTGATTAAAACACTGTTTTTGTTTTGTTGATCTGAGGCTCCGTTCCTGAAGTATTATACTTACTTTTTTTTTTTTTTTTTTTGTAATATGCTAATTAGTTATTTGGCCTAATTTTATATTCAGAATAAGTAACATAACTTATGACTTGTGCCATTCCTTTATTATTCCTGGTAAAAGTTTACCTTTAAAGGAATGCCACAAGTCATAAGTTATGTTACCATTTGGGGGGTGTCCCTGCAGTCTGCCACTGTCAGCACTGATTGGATATTGTCAGACTGTGCAGGGACACGCCCCCCCCAACTGATAACTCATCTGTACCTTCCCTGCAATCTGCTAGTACTTCATTTATAACTTCTAGCAGGAAGTTAGAAGTTCTAAAAGGAATGGCACAACACAGCACTGATTTGTGTTTGTACACCATGCCTGAATGCAGGGGGAGCTGCTAAAGGAGATTAGAGCTCTGTGATAACATGCTAAAAGGGCAGTGTCTAAGTAACGACATCGGGGTTCTGTATCTATAGTCAATAGCTGAAGATCACGGAGGATGGATGTGTTTTGGACAACTGCTGCTGCACAGAAATATACAGCAGAAGTTGTTTCTTCTGGGTAGATCTGAACCTTACTATGCTGTATGGGTCAATGGCATTTCTGTGTGCTGGAACCCTAAAACTTTCCTTTTTTTTTCTTAGCTTTGTTTTTATGTTCACTGCTAACATAATGCTTTTGTTTGAAGTTTGAAATTTTCTGCCCATATTACAGGAATCTCACACACACACACACACATTCTATCACCAGGTTCATGAGAGGCGATGGCCTGCCAGTGTGTTTCACAACTGTGGTAGAACCTGTCAGACTCAACCCCTGGCTCTGTGATACAGTCCCTATCACAGCTCAGAGGGATGTGTCCTGTCTGCTACATCGCTCTTCCTCTAATTGTCACAGCGTCTAACAAGCAATAGTTTAAAGAAGTACTCCCGACAAATTTTATTCCATGTCCTGCTAGAAATGTACATGATGTAATCTGTAGTGAATGTCATTTTCTTACCAGTGTCTGAATTTTTGACTTATATCATCCTGAAGTTTCTTATCTGTGTCATGTGACCAGCAATTAGACCCACCAACTCACACAGCACCTTATGTGTGGACAGGAAGTCTAATTCTCTATGTATTCTTATGAGACTGAAAGTGAGGCTCCCATAGGAATGAATAGAGCAGTTACTGGCTTTCTGTCCTGGGTCAGTTGGAGGTCAGGGAGTTGGTCACATGACCCAGCTATAATAAGAAGAAAATGACATTCACTACAGATTATATCATGCACCTTTCTAACAGGTCAGAGAATAAATTTTTTTGCAGGAGTTCTTCTTTAAGTATGGAACTGAGCATGGTCAGGGTGGACAGGGGAACAAGATTAAAAAAAAACAAACAGCAGGTGGCGCTATACAGATTGATTTCAGTGAATAACTTAGTGGCTGTACTAAATTTTTACTTGCCTGCAATTACAAAAGTATTCAGATCCAGTTGCTGGTTTGAAAAATGTAGTGTTTTTTTTTTGTTTTGTTTTTTATAACCATTCCTGAAGGCTGAAGAGTTGTCGGCTGCATTTTGTTTCACACACACATAGTAGCCGCTAGCTTTCCCACTAATGGCAGGATAAGAGCCTACACTAACTGCACGCCATATTATTATAAGATGTCCGTGCCAATCAGTCACTTGGTGGTTCAGAGCTGCAGTAAGCCGCTATCTTAAGACCATTTGCAATGTATTAAAATAATGACATGCAAACTCCTTTGTTCAAGCTAGGATTTGGCAAAAATCCTCCTTTCTGCCTGTTGAATTTAGATGTAGTGCAGTTTGAGGGCGAATAGCATGAAAAGGGTCTGCAAACATCCTAGTGCTAGTAAGAATCGGCGTCTAACTGTCCCTGCGCTCGGCGTGCACAATGAACGTGTATACTGTATTTTAGTGACGTTATGTGGATGTGAATACAGTAATAGTACAAGCCTATCATTTACTGATCCATAGACCTCTGTATTTATCCAACACAAGTCCTTTATCAAAAAGGAAAGCCCCGGACCATGTTATTTGTGAACGTTACTCACATGGCAGAGTGGTAATGCCAGCCTTTGCTGGATTTATGAATTCTCTGTGGAATTGCTCATTCTTGCCTTATAATAAATTAATCCATCTGTGGTTTCTCTTCTCTTCCTGTCTACCAGGCTGAAATAGTCAAGAGGTTGAATGGAATCTGTGCGCAGGTGTTGCCTTATCTCTCTCAGGAGGTACGTTTCTCCAGAGCGCTGGTACCAGATCTATAACTCCTTCCAGGCTCCAGGTTTTGTTAAGCTTTTTATTGCATTTAATTCAGGCATGGATACTTGCATGTGTAAGGGTGCTGCCACACAAAAAAAAAAAAAAAAAGCATGCGGTTTTTGCAGCTACATACCTGTATTTCCCTTTGCTGTTAGAAAGTGCACCATAAACGCAGGTAGGTTGTTGCAAAAAGCTTTTTTTTTTTTTTTTTTTTTTTTTTCTGTGCGTTTTTTTGCTGCACCAAAACCGCAGCGCGGCCACGCCATGTGCCAACACCACATTCAGTGTGTAATATATTGCATCTCTAATTGTTAACTAGTGTCTTGCTCCTGATCCCCGCACGGCCGCCACTGCATCTCCCCGTCACGCAGATAAAAACTTCCAGTGACGGGGAGCAGCCGATAAAAGGCAGCGACAGATACAAGCCTCCTTAGCATTGCTATTGGCTGCTCCACCCCTCCCCCTGTCACCACGTGTTTAGAACCGCACAACGGGGAGATGCAGCAGTGGCCGTGCGGGGATGAGGAGAGATGCAGGTGTTGGGGAGCAGGGTAAGTATACATGTATATGAGGGGCCTGGGCATGTTTTACACTTTGGATAACCTCTTTAAGGGTACATCGAATGGGACATGCATGCTGTATGGTTTTATCTGGGGAATCTGTGACAGCAAAATCCACGCTAAATTGTGGAGTCCAGAACGTAAATTATGTCAGTTTACGTTATGTTCCAATCTCTGTAAATCGTGAAATCCGCAGTGAGGAATCCATTGTGAAAATTTTCCTGTGTTGATGATTTTTGTTTTTATTATTATTTATTTATTTTTTACAACCTCATCTACTTTGTCTCAACTACTGTTGCTGTAATATACTAAAGATTTTCTGCCTGCAATTCCGCTGCACAAAATCCATACCATATCCTCCCTGTGTGGACTAAATTATGTTTTTTGGCTTCTTGGAATATTTCTAATACAGATATAGTCATCTAGATTCAATGATTGGTGTGAACTTTTATTTACAACCATTTCCCTTAAAAGGGTATGCCAGGATTTTAACATTGATGGTCTATTCTCAGGATATGGCCATCAGTAGGGTCCTACACTGTGTATTCCCACCAATCAGCTGTTTTAGGGTGGCACTGGAACTACACAGCTCCATCCATCGTGCAGTAAACGGAGCTTATAACTACAGCATTGTTCCCATTCACTTCAGTGGGAGCAGGACTGCGGTCACCAGCTCCATGCACTACACAATGAATGGAGCTGTGTAGTTCCGGCGCCACCCAAAACAGCTGATTGGTGGGGATTCAGAGTGTCGGACCCCTGACACCATCTGATACTGATGGTAGGCCATCAATGTTAAAATCCTGGAATACCCATTCTAGCAATGTTCCTTAATGTTTTGAAGCTAAGTACCCCATAATTAAATAAATGTCATCAAAGGACCACCAAGATTATGCCCGCAAATCACAAAAGCAAACCTTCGAATCGCACTGCGACCTCATTAATTTCTGTGGCACTCACAAGCTTTCTTCCCACATACCTCACTTCCCTCACCTTCTTCTTTTCTCTCTGAAGAAAAGTAAATGCTAAGTAGCAGAAAATGTAAGAAAAATATCAGTAATGATCTATTCCTGTGCAGTCACCTGTATTTTACAAGCCTGGTTTACAAATGCAGCCTCTTATACTAATCTTGAATTTTCTACTTGTAGCACCAGCAGCAGGTCCTTGGAGCTATTGAGCGAGCAAAGCAAGTGACTGCGCCAGAGTTGAACTCCATCATTCGTGTACGTGGAAATTATGCTGGGGCTTTTTTAGATGGTTGATATAAGGTCTTTCATAAGGTCCTTTTACACGGGCCGATTATCGGCCGAAAATTCGTTCCTAGGAACGGTAGTGCCGATAATCGGCCCGTGTAAAAGTGGCCCTAATCAGCCGACGAACGAGCAAAACGCTCGTTCGTCGGCTGATTGGATCTTTTGTAAAAACCAAAAGATCCGATCTGTCGGGCGCACATCGCCCTGTGTAAACAGGCGATGTGCGCCTGACAGCATGGAGCTTCCAGGCCGCACGAGCGATACAGCGATCACTCGTGCGGCCCGGCGCTCGATTCATCGGGCCGTGTAAAGGCTCCCTGAACGAGCGCCGATGTCGCTGATCGGCGCTCGTTCAGGGAGACTTATCGGCCCGTCTAAAAGGGCCTTTAGTGTTCTGTTGATTTGAAGACTTTTAGTTGATGGATCAGGCTATGTTCTTGATTACTACTAAGAAACTTAGACGTTGTTGGTAAGCTGGAGAAGGCTAGATCTGCCAGGTTGGGTGGTTCTCACCTCACATAATATTGCCTTTACCTGTACATTCAGTCAAGCCAAATGGGTTAACCAGGAGCAGGTGGGGCCCTCAAGCTTCAGTGTGTTTCTATTAGTATATAGAGAAAGTGGCGCAGATTTACGCCCTACTTATGGTTGGTTTCACATAAGCGAGTTCAACGCAGCGTGCATCTGTGGCAGCTCCCATACTTGCCTCCCTAACACTGTCGATTTATGATGCTATGTAGCACTTAAAGGTCTGGAACATATTGTATAACACTGATATAATTCTGAGTCAAGACTGTAACAGGGGCTGGTTGTTGCATATGATCAGTACAACCCTTTATAGACAGTGGTACAATGCAAGCAGACTTTAAAGCAGGTAGACCCACAAAGGGGGGGGAGGGATCGGACAGGGTTGACTTTTACCTCATCTGTCAGCTCCCATATCAATAATAAACTTCCTCCATTACCCAAACTAATGAACTAATGCATGTTTCCCGAGCTAGAACTGCAAATTGTTCTAATAGTTATTCATATTTTATTTATAAAGCATTAGAATCTGAACCGCTTGAGAAGAACATTCTCTGCCACCACGATCTTGGATTATATCCGGTAATAAATGAGTAGTATTGCACCTAAGGTGTCCAGATCACCATTTTTTTATTTTCGTGCTGCCCCCTGCTGTTATCCCTCAGAGCTGCATTAAAATACATTGTCAGGACTGCTGTGCATGCGCACTTGAGTCCTCTCCATTATGTTAGCTTGGCACAGCAGTCCTGACTGTGAATTTCAGTGCAGCACTGATGGTAGAGGAACAGGAGTAAAAATAGTGACCTGGACTGCTTCTCTACAGTAGTAGATATGTATTACTGCACATAATAGTCCAAGGTTGTGATGACGGATTCCATTAGAGTAGCTATACTTTTGACATAGTGACGTGTCCAAAGTTCTGATCGGTGGGACTCTGGCTGCTAAGACCTACTCTGAGCGCTGGGCACCTCTGTTTTTATCGGCAGAGTATGGGGTGTGCAGATCCATAGAAGGTATCACCGCCCAGTTCTTCCATCAACACTTCTGACATGTTACTATTAAAACATGGACTGGCAGTTTAGTTTCCTTTTGTCGCTCTTTCTGGCAGCGATGACTGTCCAGGCTGACATGTTTTTTTTAATTCATTTTCCTTTCATACAGCAGCAACTTCAAGTTCATCAGCTGTCCCAACTCCAGGCCCTTGCCCTCCCACTCACGCCACTACCTGTGGGACTACAGGCACCCTCTTTGCCTGTCAGTGCCAGCAGCGGGCTTCTCTCCCTGTCTGCACTGGGCTCCCAAGGACATCTCCAGAAGGAAGACAAGAATGGTCACGATGGAGACCCTCGGCCTGATGATGATGGTGACAAATCAGATTAAAAACGGATGAAAATGAGATGGATAAAGGTGCAGCGCAGTAGTAACTCTAGCACTGCCAGGTGGAGTTACATTGTAGAGCCTTATCCCATCATGCACTGGAACAGCTTCTTGTGTCCAAGGGTTAATGAAAGCAGGACACTGACAGCCGAGGGGGTTAACGCATTTCTTCACACTGTATATGTATGTGTACATATATGGAATGTACCGCGAACTGTATTGTAAATTGGCTGATTTGACTTCTACTAAAAGCACAACCCCCATCTTTTCTACAGAGTTTACCTTTCCATGGTGATCCATTAGTGTAGTGCTTATTTTTAATGCAGCTATGGAGCAAGATTATTTGAAGGCTATTGTGAGGCTTCTTTGCAGAGGTTTCCATATAGACTGTGGGGAGAAGACTTTAGCTGGCCCCTTATTTACTGCTGTGTAATTGGCTTTCTTTCCACCTCACCCTTGTCGCATGGCAGCAGAATGTAATCCAATAGAGAACGAGGGGAGGCCATTATAAAGTGCCCCCATCCACCACTCACAATAGAGGAGGTTGTTCTTTGTGCTGTATTTTGAGAAATGCATTGAACTTCAATTGATGTGAAGAAATTACCATCACCGGCCCCTTGAACCTTGGAGAGACCGCTGGCTTTTCAAGGTTTAGGGACAGGCACGCTAATTCCTTTTTTACTCATTTTTGAAATTAGATTATTCAAAAAGAAGCTCATTTCATATTGTACAAAGTAGAAGTCAGACATCGTTCTGCAGGACGGCTGTTTTCACTTAAAAGGGTTGTCTGAATAATGACTTTTTTTTTTCTTTTTTATAAACCGGCTCAGATTGGTATCAAATAAATGTTATTTACCAAACCGATCCTTGTGGCACTCCGGTTCTGACACTTCCCGGTTCCCTACTTCCTGGCAGCGCTCGACACACAGGAAATGACTGATTGCTGGTCGCTTTCCTGTGTGCAGAGACTGGCAGGGACCTGGGGAAGAACAAGAATGGGAGCGCTAGAGGATCGGTAAGGTGAGTATCACTTACTGTATTATTTTACACTGATCCAAGCCTGTTTACAGGACAACCCCTTTAAGTTATTTCATGACTGATGCCTTCTTGCAGCACGTCCATAAGTTCTTGTTCAGTTCTGTTGGTTTCTGTGCTTTTCTAAAATTTTGGTGAAGGGAACTTTTCGGCTAGCCCTCCACCTTTTACTGAGTATTGCTCTAGCTTCTACTATTACTTGGAAGATATTTTTCTAATTGCTGACAGGAAGGATTATTTATTTTTTATGGGAATAAAATGTCATCCTTTAGTTTTCAGTGATATGAAGGGATATGTTTATCGGCACGTACAACCCATTTAATGCCCAATAAAAGCTGCATCCCGTTATTTGGACGGCCTTCTTGGAAGAACGTTGGTCCTGTTAAGGGTGTCGTTTCCAATAAATGTTAGATTTCTCTCACTAGAGTGGCTTGTCCAGTGTTATAAAATGGCACTCAGTTGACCCTACGTGACAATTTGGTCCCCAGACTGCACTCTCAAGGACTACATATTGATTTTTTTTTTTTTTTTTTTTTTTTTTTTTTTTTTTTTTTTTTTTTACACCCAGTAGCTGCTATGGTAACCTACCCATAGTGAAAGCTACACTTAGTCCACCGCAGTCCCTACAACTGGCGGTCTCCAAGATCTCCGCTCAGGGATCAAAGACAGTTATATAAATTATACCGATTCAGCAGCATTACTCTGGTGCCATTCAATAATGCCAGGAAGCCCCTTTAACATTCAGTAGCCCCCCATTAGTAAATGAATATTGTCAATTCTGTACTGTGGAAAGGATTAGAAACTCGGTCTGTGCAAAACAGCGCTGCATCTTTAATCCCAATACAGGGAGGAAGAGGAGTTTATAAAAGGAAAAATAACTATCCTCTGTTTGCCAAGACATTGCATGGCAGTGTGGAGGTTAAAAGTAATTCAGATAAAGAAAAATATATAACACCCTTCCATATATTTGTAAGGTAGCGTGTACCCAGACCAGGTGTGTGCTCTGTACATAGTCCTGTAGAAATGCTCAGATGCCTCCTTTATATTTTCTTATTTCCTTTTTTTTTTTTTCTTTTTTTTTTCTGTACTTTTTTTATTTTTATTTCTTTTTAATTCTCTGTGTCTGATCACTGACCATGTTGATATTCTGTGTGGAGGGTGTGACTGTGCCTTTTTCAATAAATTGTTTCAATGCCTGCTCAGATTCTATGCCTCTTATTGACAATTTGTTCATGTAGTAGAACATGTATAATAGGTGGCTCTCGGGGCCACATCACAGTTGCATTTTTTTTTTTCTTTTCCCAAAGCGGAAGGTATGCGATGCACACGGCTGGTATCCATGTTTATGCAGACCACAAAACAGTCGTGTGCATGAGGTCTTAACAGACTAAAACAACATAGTGTGAACAGAGCCTTAGATACCGGTTTACTAGACTGTAGTACATAGGATCTGTCAATGGAGACTCTCATATTTCTGTCCGGTTGATCAACAAGGATCAGTTTTTGTTGTACAATGCAAGTCTATGGCAACACGAAAAGCTTCCTGTCCATTCTGTTTTGTTTTGGGTTTTTTTTCACATAAAGGATGTTTTAGGCCTCATGCATATGACCAAATGTTTTTTCCACATCTGATCCATACTTATTTCAATAGGGCTGCAAAAAATGGAGAAAGCAAACAGTGTTCCATCCGCATTGGTATATCCGTGCGGATGCTTTGCAAAAAAGATGGAACGTGTTCTATTCTTGTCCATTTTGAGGACAAGAATAGACAGTTCTACCATAGGGCCTGATGAAAATGTGGGATGTACACGGCCAGTACCTGTGTTTTGCAGATCCACGATTTGTGGACCGCAAGACTGATACGGTCGTGTGCATGAGTCCTTAACAGAATGAAAAAACATAGTGTGAACAGAGCCTTTAGATACCTGTTTACTAGACTGTAGTACATAGGAGCTGTCATCCAGCTTTTCACTGCTTCTAAATGATGTGTGGGTCAGGTCTGCCATTATGTATGAGTTCCCCTCTGTAATAAAGCAGATTTATATGCCATTCAGGATTTCATAAGAAGGCTCGTTCCTGATCATTGCCCAGTGTAAGCAGGGCAGCTGTCTGCCAACATTAAATAAGGGTGCTGCCAAACATTTTGTTTTTTTCATGCAGTTGTTGAAGCCAGGACCAGGAATGGGTTGAAAAAAATAGTAGTAGTATCTGCCCTTCAAGGCCTCTTTCACATGACCGTAGTTGTGGTCCGCATCTGATCTGCAATTTTTGTGGATCGGTTGTGGACACATTTATTTCAATGGGGTCACAAAAGATGCGGACAGCATCCGTATTTCCATTCCGCAGCCCTGCAAAAAAAAAAAAAATAGTACATATCCTATTGCCTGTTTTGCGAACAACAATAAACCGTTTTAAGAGTGTGGGACCTGTGAAAGGCAAAATGCGGGACCCACATGGCTGGCTTAGTGTTTTGCAGATCTGTGATTTGCGGACTGCAGAAACGGATATGGTCATGTGCAGGAGGCTTAAAGGGGTTCTCCAGGAATCAAGAAAATGAAAATACACATATTACTTTATTATAAATATATTCCCAAATACCTTGCATTAGTTATGATGGCTTGTTTTGTCTTGGGAGCAATGATTAGGAGAAGCAAAATGGCTGCTGTCCTATTAGTGTACACAAAACCTGTCCTAATCACACAGCAGGACAGGTTACTTCACAACACTGAGGTAAAGAGCTGCCTCATCCTCCGCTCTGCTTGTCAGGGGTTATGATCCTGAATATAGATAAGATCTTCAGCTGATTCTTTGTAGGAATGGAGTTCATGAGGAGACATTAAGTACAGAGAGGATGGACAGGACAGACAAGTGCTGATGCTCATTAGCCGCATCTGCTCATGAACTCCATTCCTACAGAGATTCAGCTAAAGATCTTATGATCTGTATTCAGGACCATAATCCCTGATGAGCAGAGGGAGAGATGAGGCAGCACTTTACCTCAGTGCTGTGAAGTAACCTGTTCTGCTGTGTGATTAGGACAGGTTTTGTGTGTACTAATAGGACGGCGGCCATTTTCTCCTAATCATTGATCCTCAGACAAGAAACAAACCATTATAACTAATGTAAAGTATTTAGGAATATATTTACAGTTAGGGCCAGAAATATTTGGACAGTGACACAAGTTTTGTTATTTTAGCTGTTTACTAAAACATGTTCAGAAATACAATTATATATATATATATATATATATATATATATATATATATATATATATATATATATATATATATATAAATAATATGGGCTGAAAGTGCACACTCCCAGCTGCAATATGAGAGTTTCCACATCGGAGAAAGGGTTTAGGAATCATAGCTCTGTAATGCATAGCCTCCTCTTTTTCAAGGGACCAAAAGTAATTGGACAATGGACTCTAAGGGCTGCAATTAACTCTGAAGGCGTCTCCCTCGTAAACCTGTAATCAATGAAGTAGTTAAAAGGTCTGGGGTTGATTCCAGGTGTGTGGTTTTGCATTTGGAAGCTGTTGCTGTGACCAGACAACATGCGGTCAAAGGAACTCTCAATTGAGGTGAAGCAGAACATCCTGAGGCAGAAAAAAAAGAAAAAAATCCATCAGAGAGATAGCAGACATGCTTGGAGTAGCAAAATCAACAGTCGGGTACATTCTGAGAAAAAAGGAATTGACTGGTGAGCTTGGGAACTCAAAAAGGCCTGGGCGTCCACGGATGACAACAGTGGTGGATGATCGCCGCATACTTTCTTTGGTGAAGAAGAACCCGTTCACAACATCAACTGAAGTCCAGAACACTCTCAGTGAAGTAGGTGTATCTGTCTCTAAGTCAACAGTAAAGAGAAGACTCCATGAAAGTAAATACAAAGGGTTCACATCTAGATGCAAACCATTCATCAATTCCAAAAATAGACAGGCCAGAGTTAAATTTGCTGAAAAACACCTCAAGAAGCCAGCTCAGTTCTGGAAAAGTATTCTATGGACAGATGAGACAAAGATCAACCTGTACCAGAATGATGGGAAGAAAAAAGTTTGGAGAAGAAAGGGAACGGCACATGATCCAAGGCACACCACATCCTCTGTAAAACATGGTGGAGGCAACGTGATGGCATGGGCATGCATGGCTTTCAATGGCACTGGGTCACTTGTGTTTATTGATGACATAACAGCAGACAAGAGTAGCCGGATGAATTCTGAAGTGTACCGGGATATACCTTCAGCCCAGATTCAGCCAAATGCTGCCAAGTTGATCGGACGGCGCTTCATAGTACAGATGGACAATGACCCCAAGCATACAGCCAAAGCTACCCAGGAGTTCATGAGTGCAAAAAAGTGGAACGTTCTGCAAAGGCCAAGTCAATCACCAGATCTTAACCCAATTGAGCATGCATTTCACTTGCTCAAATCCAGACTTAAGACGGAAAGACCCACAAACAAGCAAGACCTGAAGGCTGCGGCTGTAAAGGCCTGGCAAAGCATTAAGAAGGAGGAAACCCAGCGTTTGGTGATGTCCATGGGTTCCAGACTTAAGGCAGTGATTGCCTCCAAAGGATTCGCAACAAAATATTGAAAATAAAAATATTTTGTTTGGGTTATGTTTATTTGTCCAATTACTTTTGAGCTCCTAAAATGTGGAGTGTTTGTAAAGAAATGTGTACAGTCATGGCCAAAAGTTTTGAGAATGACACAAATATATTTTCACATGATCTGCTGCCCTCTGGTTTTTATGTGTGTTTTTCAGATGTTTTTATCACATACAGAAATATAATTGCAATCATATTATGAGTAAGAAAAGCTTATATTGACAGAATGAGTTAATGCAGCAAGTCAATATTTGCAGTGTTGACCCTTCTTCTTCAGGACCTCTGCAATTCTCCCTGGCATGGTCTCAATCAACTTCTGGACCAAATCCTGACTGATAGCGGTCCATTCTTGCACAATCAATGCTTGCATTTTGTCAGAATTTGTAGGTTTTTGTTTGTCCACCCGTCTCTTGATGATTGACCACAAGTTCTCAATGGGATTAAGATCTGGGGAGTTTCCAGGCCATGGACCCAAAATCTCTATGTTTTGTTCCCTGAGCCATTTAGTTATCACCTTTGTTTTATGGCAAGGTGCTCCATCATGCTGGAAAAGGCATTATTGATCGCCAAACTGCTCTTGGACGGTTGGGAGAAGTTGCTCTCGGAGGACATTCTGGTACCATTCTTTATTCATGTCTGTGTTTTTAGGCAAGACTGTGAGAGAGCCGATTCCCTTGGCTGAGAAGCAACCCCACACATGAATGGTTTCAGGATACTTTACAGTTGGCATGAGACAAGACTGGTGGTAGCGCTCACCTCGTCTTCTCCGAATAAGCTGTTTTCCAGATGTCCCAAACAATCGAAAAGGGGATTCATCAGAGAAAATGACTTTACCCCAGTCCTCAGCAGTCCACTCCCTGTACCTTTTGCAGAATATCAGTCTGTCCCTGATGTTTTTTTCTGGAGAGAAGTGGCTTCTTTGCTGCCCTCCTTGAGACCAGGCCTTGCTCCAAGAGTCTCCGCCTCACAGTGCGTGCAGATGCACTCACACCTGCCTGCTGCCATTCCTGAGCAAGCTCTGCACTGCTGGTAGCCTGATCCCGCAGCTGAAACACTTTTAAGAGACGGTCCTGGCGCTTGCTGGTCTTTCTTGGGCGCCCTGAAGCCTTTTTGGCAACAATGGAACCTCTCTCCTTGAAGTTCTTGATGATGCGATAGATTGTTGACTGAGGTGCATGCTTTCTAGCTGCGATACTCTTCCCTGTTAGGCCATTTTTGTGCAGTGCAATGATGACTGCACGTGTCTCTTTAGAGAGAACCATGGTTAACAGAAGAGAAACAACTATGCCAAGCACCAGCCTCCTTTTAAAGTGTCCAGTGGTGTCATTCTTACTTAACCATGACAGATTGATCTCCAGCCCTGTCCTCATCAACACCCACACCTGTGTTAATGGAGCAATCACTGAAACGATGTTAGCTGTTCCTTTTAAGGCAGGGCTGCAATGATGTTGAAATGTGTTTTGGGGGATAAAGTTCATTTTCTAGGCAAATATTGACTTTGCAAGTAATTGCTGTTAAGCTGATCACTCTTTATAACATTCTGGAGTATATGCAAATTGCCATTATAAAAACTGAAGCAGTAGACTTTGTAAAAATTAATATTTGTATCTCATTCTCAAAACTTTTGGCCATGACTGTACAATTCCTACATTTTCTATCAGATATTTTTGTTCAACCCTTCAAATTAAACGTTACAATCTGCACTTGAATTCTGTTGTAGAGGTTTCATTTCAAATCCAATGTGGTGGCATGCAGAGCCCAACTCGCAAAAATTGTGTCACTGTCCAAATATTTCTGGCCCTAACTGTATAATGAAGTAATATTTAAGTATTTTCATTTTCTTAATTCCTGGAGAACCCCTTTAAGGCAGTGTTCCTCAACTGCAGTCCTTAGGGCCCATCTTAGTATTGAGCTGGTGTCCATGCATCAGAACTTACCACAGGCCTTCATTGTGTGGGATACTCTAATATCATGACCGGCAGGTGGGCCCTGAGGACTGGAGTTGATGTTTGCCACAGATTGCACTCTTTGCACTACAAAGGGTGAAATCCGCACAGAAAATCACACAAACAGTTGACAGGCTGAGGATTTCAAAATATGCACAGCAGGTCAATATCCTCACGTGGAAAAAAAATGTGCATGCCACCATTTTATTTTTTTACTTGTAGGATAACAGGCTGGACAGATGTCTTTCTTTGGCCTTATAAGCTATGTATATATGTTACCCCTGTGGAACTATCCTATCATTGTCTGCAAAATGGACAAGAATAGGATATGTCCTATATTTTTTGCGGGGCCAGAGAATGGACATTCAGAAAGTGACAGCACACTGTATGCTGTTTGCATATTTTGCAGCCCCATTGAAATGAATGGGTTTACATCCAGTCTGCAAAAAATGCAGATGGGATGTGTACCGAACATACAGTTGTATGGTTAAGCCCTTTTGCTGAGATTTTTCCAAACTAAATTCCGTGCAGAAAAACTGATCTGCATTGTGTGCAGATAACCTAATACTTTCACTCCTTTTATGATCCACACCTAATTTTGGATTTAAAAAAAAACTTGGATGTGTGGCAGCACCCTAAACTGCATGGGGAATGAATGATCGTAGTAATGATTGCCATGCCGGCTGTTTTGAGTACTGATGGACTTTTCATTCAGAACTTGTTATAGTCCCACAACAGGCCATATAAAACCACCCTTAGTGATTGTCAGCCATTCCCACAGTCTTGTTTTCAGTGCAGTGCTCCTATACTGACAAAAATACACATGTAACTGAATGCACATGATGTCCCATACTGCAATGTATATGAAATGTATTGGTAATGTCCAGGATACCCTTCTCTGAATGGTAGTAGGCTATGTGATGCCAGCTCATGGTCCTGGGTCTTCCTACATCAATCCCTACCTCTTTTTCTCTTCTCATCAGGTTCATGATTTTCTTGGAGGGAGGAATTCAGATCTTGCCCAACTCACAGCCTTGGCTGGCAGAGTCGAACCAATAAACTGTAAAACTGTGCCAAGGAATCCTCAGAGGGCTGGCAGTGCCTTCCCAGACCGCCTGATTAAGCATTGGCAGGAAGAGACAAATACCTTAACCCTGCAATTACTAAATGAAGGAAAGAAACTTTATCATCATAGCTTTAGGAGATTTTATTTGTTGTACAGTAGTATGTAGGGCAGTGATTTCCAACCTGTGGCTCTCCAGCTGTTCCAAAACTCCCATCATGCCCTGAGAGCCGCAGGCTATCACTGCCAAGCAGCTGGCTATGAATAGGACTTTTGTTAAAGGGATATTCCAGTCACAGCATTTATCATTTAGCATTTATTTAATGGATGGGCGATAGATGCCAGCTTGATGGGGGTCCAACCAATTCCAAACTCTAATTAAAGTCTATGGCAGTGTTCCTCAACTCCAGTCCCCACCTGCCGATCATGTTTTCAGGATTTCCTTAGTATTGAGCAGGTGATATGATTAGTGTCAGTGCATCAGGGCTTACCACAGGTATTCATTCTGTGGGATTTACTCAAATCATGACCAGTAGATTGGCCCTGAGGACTTGAGTTGAGGAACACTGGTCTATGGGACCAACTGAGAAATTCAACTCTACAGTCATGGCCAAAAGTTTTGAGAATGACACAAATATTATATTTTCACATGATCTGCTGCCCTCTGGTTTTTATGTGTGTTTGTCAGATGTTTTTATCACATACAGAAATATAATTGCAATCATATTATGAGTAACAAAAGCTTATATTGACAGTTAGAATGAGTTAATGCAGCAAGTCAATATTTGCAGTGTTGACCCTTCTTCTTCAGGACCTCTGCAATTCTCCCTGGCATGCTCTCAATCAACTTCTGGACCAAATCCTGACTGATAGCAGTCCATTCTTGCACAATCAATGCTTGCATTTTGTCAGAATTTGTAGGTTTTTGTTTGTCCACCCGTCTCTTGATGATTGACCACAAGTTCTCAATGGGATTAAGATCTGGGGAGTTTCCAGGCCATGGACCCAAAATCTCTATGTTTTGTTCCCTGAGCCATTTAGTTATCACCTTTGCTTTATGGCAAGGTGCTCCATCATGCTGGAAAAGGCATTGTTGATCGCCAAACTGTTCTTGGACGGTTGGGAGAAGTTGCTCTCGGAGGACATTCTGGTACCATTCTTTATTCATGGCTGTGTTTTTAGGCAAGACTGTGAGAGAGCCGATTCCCTTGACTGAGAAGCAACCCTACACATGAATGGTTTCAGGATGCTTTACAGTTGGCATGAGACAAGACTGGTGGTAGCGCTCACCTCGTCTTCTCCGAATAAGCTGTCCCAAACAATCGAAAAGGGGATTCATCAGAGAAAATGACTTTACCCCAGTCCTCAGCAGTCCACTCCCTGTACCTTTTGCAGAATATCAGTCTGTCCCTGATGTTTTTTCTGGAGAGAAGTGGCTTCTTTGCTGCCCTCCTTGAGACCAGGCCTTGCTCCAAGAGTCTCCGCCTCACAGTGCGTGCAGATGCACTCACACCTGCCTGCTGCCATTCCTGAGCAAGCTCTGCACTGCTGGTAGCCTGATCCTGCAGCTGAAACACTTTTAAGAGACGGTCCTGGCGCTTGCTGGTCTTTCTTGGGCGCCCTGGAGCCTTTTTGGCAACAATGGAACCTCTCTCCTTGAAGTTCTTGATGATGCAATAGATTGTTGACTGAGGTGCAATCTTTCTAGCTGCGATACTCTTCCCTGTTAGGCCATTTTTGTGCAGTGCAATGATGACTGCACGTGTTTCTTTAGAGATAACCATGGTTAACAGAAGAGAAACAATGATGCCAAGCACCAGCCTCCTTTTAAAGTGTCCAGTGGTGTCATTCTTACTTAATCATGACAGATTGATCTCCAGCCCTGTCCTCATCAACACCCACACCTGTGTTAATGGAGCAATCACTGAAACGATGTTAGCTGGTCCTTTTAAGGCAGGGCTGCAATGATGTTGAAATGTGTTTTGGGGGATAAAGTTCATTTTCTAGGCAAATATTGACTTTGCAAGTAATTGCTGTTAAGCTGATCACTCTTTATAACATTCTGGAGTATATGCAAATTGCCATTATAAAAACTGAAGCAGTAGACTTTGATACAAATATTAATTTTTACATTCTCAAAACTTTTGGCCATGACTGTAGTACTCTGCTGTTTCCATCAGTGCCACAAACTTTGGAGTACCACATAAACGCCTCCTGGGTGTAGTCTTGCAGTTGGCAGGAACATGAGGACAGGGACCCCTGTTCTGTGTGAAAGGTGGGTACCCCAGTGGTCAAACCCCACTAATAAAGTATTTGTTACCTATCCAATGGATAGATGATAAATAATTCACACTGGAATCGCCCTTTAAGACAGTGTGATTAAAAGGTTTGTGTTAAAACTGTGAAGCCACAAACTTGCTTTTGATCAATTTCTATACTCTGTCCTATGAAAGGGTATGCCCTCATAAAAAAAAGTGTATGGCTTTAGGCCAATATCACAAAAATTAAGATTTACACTACGTATGTCCTAAATTTTGTGAAGCAGTAAGGTGACATGGTCTTCTGAATGGTGTTTTCTTTTAGAACATGTGGATAACTAGGTGGATACCTAGAGGAGGTTCCCATACCATGAGATGAAGACAAGCCAGCAGAGGCGGTGCCAGCTGCTTTGAACTACAACTCCCACAATTTTCTTTTCACTTCTATGGGAGTTACAAGAACAGCTGAGTAAGTGTGCATGCTGGAAGTTGTATATTCACAGCAGGGGGTGTGCCGAAGGTTGCAGATCCCTGATGTAGATATTAAATACAATCAATAGAGGGTCTCACCTGACAACCTGCAGGAAAGGATGTGCTGCTAATGTCTTAGTGCCTCGTACGAGTTTGATAAGAATTGAGGTATAATGAGTATTTATGAGCTGTCAGGAGTTCAGAGATAAGTACTACACTTTAAGCCCTCAGAGTAGCTGCCTGAGGGAGTCTCTGTAAAACAGAAAGCTATAGTCAGCAGATACACTGAAAGCAAAGGCTGTAGAATAAAAAGTGTTGAAAACTTTTAATAAAGACCAGAAAAATTGCAGATATGGTATGCTCCATAACGCGTGGCTTTTCTACACAGCTTTGGCTTTGAAAGTTCCCGCCATAGATTGCTATGGAGTCTTGGTGGGAGTCTGGTGGACTACTTATAGGGGGTCATTTATCAAAGATGGACATTTTACCTGGCATAAATGCCCCTACCACACCCCCACACCATCCCCACCACTGCCGAGGTTTGAGGGTGGAATGAAAATGGTGCATGCAATAAAAATATTGTCACACGGGGCTAGTGGGCTAGTTCCCTTGGTATCTGTTAATTTTTGTGTTCTTAAAGGGGTTGTCTCACCTCACACATTGGTGGAATATTGCTAGGATATGAACGGAACTGATCTTTCAGTCGTAGAAATTTCTCCAACAAAACCTGCCGCACGTAGAGGTATTTTTACTATGCAATAGCGATATAATAGTCACAGAACCTATATAAAAGCTGTGGGTCCGTTGTGCATTTATGGCTATCTCACAGATATATAAACACTAATTAAAAAATAGTAAATTAATACCAATATAACCAACGCTGCATAGAAAAGCCACACAAGGGTGTTATGAAGAGCGGGATATAATAATCCAAAGGGGTTAATACAAAGAGTGACATCGTAAACATGAACGGCTACCATAGGCCTCAGAGCCACATAAGTAACATGTAGAATAATTTAATAACATGCAGAGAGGTCCAGGCTTCTGCCATCTTTATTCCACCCACGCTCTGCCCTTGCATCCGGCAGTAAACACGTTCATTCATAAAAGATGAGGCGGCATGAAATATTCAAAGGCTGCATCTCTAGGGAACTTCCTTGCCAGACAGCTCAGTGACTTAACCCTGTCAGATAGCATGCATGAATGTCTGCAGAGCATTAGACCTATTTAAAGCACAAAGGCCTCCGACAGAAGGGTACTGTACACATCTGGACGGTTTTATTTTTGTCTATAGGCATATTCTCTAATCTCTGTATTGCTTTAGTATGGCTTCCACTGGCTCATGCGCAATTTAAAGGGGTATTCCAGTAGGTACAAGTTATCCCCTATCCTGTGGGGATATAACTACCAGATCGGTGGGGGACGGGGGTCCTACCGCTGGGACCCCCACCGATCACGAGAACGGGGCCCTGTACCCCCTGCTGCTCCCCTAAAATGACCGGAGTACCTGTTTACATGTGCACACAGCCACTCCATTCCTTTCTATGGGAGATAGCCGAGCTCCACTATCTCCAGAACTCCCATAGAATTTAATGGAGCAGACGTGCGCATGTGCAACTGGCTGCTCCAGTCATTTTAGGGGAGTTTGTAGGGGGTACAGGGCCCCCGTTATCATGAGCAGTGGAGGTCCCAGCTGTAAGACCCCCACCGATCTTACAGTTCAGGATAGGGGATAACTTGTACCTACTTGAATACCCCTTTAACCAGTATCAGAGATATGCAACCTGTAGCATAGCGCAGTTAGGATGAAAGGAGTCCTCTGGGTTTATGTAAAAAGAACTGAATGAAATTCCTGACCATTTTCTAGATCTCTGTGTGCTGTCAGTGTATAAGGACATTACTATTTACAATGGCTGATAACCTTATGCTGTGGTTCTCACAGCTGAGAATTTCATTCAGTTGTATCCAGGGCATACGTCTCTCTGATTACAGACTGCCACACTGTGAACTCTGGCAGGTTTTCTAGGACGTTACAGTGCCTACAAGTAGTATTCAACCCCCTGCAGATTTAGCTGGTTTGATAAGATGCAAATAAGTTAGAGCCTTCAAACAAGAGCAGGATTTATTAACAGATGCATAAATCTTACAAACCAAAAAGTTATGTTGCTCAGTTACATTTTAATAAATTTTAAACATAAAAGTGTGGGTCAATTATTATTCAACCCCTAGGTTTAATATTTTGTGGAATAACCCTTGTTTGCAATTACAGCTAATAATCGTCTTTTATAAGACCTGATCAGGCCGGCACAGGTCTCTGGAGTTATCTTGGCCCACTCCTCCATGCAGATCTTCTCCAAGTTATCTAGGTTCTTTGGGTGTCTCATGTGGACTTTAATCTTGAGCTCCTTCCACAAGTTTTCAATTGGGTTAAGGTCAGGAGACTGACTAGGCCACTGCAACACCTTGATTTTTTCCCTCTTGAACCAGGCCTTGGTTTTCTTGGCTGTGTGCTTTGGGTCGTTGTCTTGTTGGAAGATGAAATGACGACCCATCTTAAGATCCTTGATGGAGGAGCGGAGGTTCTTGGCCAAAATCTCCAGGTAGGCCGTGCTATCCATCTTCCCATGGATGCGGACCAGATGGCCAGGCCCCTTGGCTGAGAAGCAGCCCCACAGCATGATGCTGCCACCACCATGCTTGACTGTAGGGATGGTATTCTTGGGGTCGTATGCAGTGCCATCCAGTCTCCAAACGTCACGTGTGTGGTTGGCACCAAAGATCTCGATCTTGGTCTCATCAGACCAGAGAACCTTGAACCAGTCTGTCTCAGAGTCCTCCAAGTGATCATGAGCAAACTGTAAACGAGCCTTGACATGACGCTTTGAAAGTAAAGGTACCTTACAGGCTCGTCTGGAACGGAGACCATTGCGGTGGAGTATGTTACTTATGGTATTGACTGAAACCAATGTCCCCACTGCCATGAGATCTTCCCGGAGCTCCTTCCTTGTTGTCCTCGGATTAGCCTTGACTCTTCGGACAAGCCTGGCCTCGGCACGGGAGGAAACTTTCAAAGGCTAACAGTAGTTCCATAAGCCTTCCACTTCCGGATGATGCTCCCAACAGTGGAGACAGGTAGACCCAACTCCTTGGAAAGGGTTTTGTACCCCTTGCCAGCCTTGTGACCCTACACGATCTTGTCTCTGATGGCCTTGGAATGCTCCTTTGTCTTTCCCATGTTGACCATGTATGAGTGCTGTTCACAAGTTTGGGGAGGGTCTTAAATAGTCAGAAAAGGCTGGAAAAACAGATAATTAATCCAAACATGTGAAGCTCATTGTTCTTTGTGCCTGAACTACTTCTTAATACTTTAGGGGAACCAAACAGAATTCTGGTGGTTTGAGGGGTTGAATAATAATTGACCCACACTTTTATGTTTAAAATTTATTGAAATTTAACTGAGCAACATAACTTTTTGGTTTGTAAGATTTATGCATCTGTTAATAAATCCTGCTCTTGTTTGAAGTTTGAAGGCTCTAACTTATTTGCATCTTATCAAACCAGCTAAATCTGCAGGGGGTTGAATACTACTTGTAGGCACTGTATATATAGCATGTTCCTCTGAACAAACTTTTATTGCCTATACTTCAATATGTCCAGGAGAACACCTTAAATTGTAACATTTCTAGATGCAAAAACTGTAATGGAGCCACCAACTTAACATGACATTTATGGGACTGGTATGCTCTTACTTGTATGTGACAAGGGAACCATCGCACCATCTCAAGCTCCAGGTCTTAAGTGCAACCTCTGCACCTTTACATAGGAGCCCAAACAATATACATAGCGATGTTAATGCAGGATGTGACAGAACTGGTAAAATGCACACAGCGATATACCACCAGAGACATAATAAACACAGTACATGTAATGATGTGACAGTACAGGGATAATGCACACAGCAATATACCACCAGAGATATAATAAACACAGTACATGTAATGATGTCACAATACAGGATAATGCACACAGCAATATACCACCAGAGACATAATGAACACAGTACATGTAATGATGTCACAGTACAGGGATAATACACACAGTGATATACCACCAGAGATATAATAAACACAGTACATGCAATGATGTGATAGTACAGGGATAATACACACAGTGATATACCACCAGAGACATAATAAACACAGTACATGTAATGATGTGACAGTACAGGGATAATGCACACAGCGATATACCGCCAGAGATATAATAAGCACAGTACATGTAATGATGTCACAGTACAGGGATAATGCACCCAGTGATATAATATTGCAGGATAATCAACATAGTGATGCCACGTTACAGAGATAGAACATATAATTATATCATAGTACAGGGAAAATGCACTCAGTGATGTCACAGTACAGGTATAATAAACACAGTGATGTCATACTACATGGATAATAAACACAGTGATGTCACAGTATTGAGATAATAAACACAGTGATGTCACAGTACAGGGATAATAAACACAGTGATGTCACAGTACAGGTATAATAAACACAGTGATATCACAGTACAGGTATAATAAACACAGTGATGTCACACTACATGGATAATAAACACAGTGATCTCACAGTATTGAGATAATAAACACAGTGATGTCACAGTACAGGTATAATAAACACAGTGATGTCACAGTACAGGGATAATAAACACAGTGATGTCACTGTACAGGGATAATAAACACAGTGATAACACAGTACAGGGATAATAAACACAGTGATGTCACAGTACAGGTATAATAAACACAGTGATGTCACAGTACTGAGATAATAAACACAGTGATGTCACGGTACAGGGATAATAAACACAGTGATGTCACAGTACAGGGATAAAACAAATAATGATGTCACAGTACAGAGATAATGCACACAGTGATATAACAATACAAGGATAATAAATATAGTGATGTCATAATACTAAACACTGAAAACATTGGAATAGATTACTTAACACATTAACCTGATACTATGGAATAATGTGCACAGTGATTTCATAGAAAAGGGCTAATAGTAATGACGTCGCACTTATGCCCCATTCACACGACGTATTATTGTGGATCCCCAAAAATGCGGACCCGCAATACTATGGCTGCCGCCCGGTGTGTTTTCTGCAGCGCTGCGGAACACACGGCCGGGCGTCCCATTCAAAATGCCTATACTTGTCCGTTCATGCGGACAAGTATAGGACATGTTTTATCTTTTTATGCGGAGCCACGGCACGGAGCTGGCGGAATAGATATGGCCCCATGCATGGGGCCCTTTACACGTACAGTGTCCCACTTATAGTGTGCAATACAAATGTCATGTCATTGTTAATATGCCATTCATGTATTTTAATGTTGTAGGAACCCTAGTAGGCTGGTGCATTGTCATACACATTTTACACCCCTAGGTGGTGCTGTAACACCATATATATATGCATGCATATATGCATATGCATATATGTATGCAAGAGGTCAGAACCGGTTTAGAGTAGTTCAGTTCAGGGTGAGTGCAGAGGAGAGAGGAGGAGGCAGCTTGCCATGTAGCTTCCCTGCTAGCCCCCAGCCTCATCCAGGCTGAGGGGTTTGGTGGCTAACATCCCCAGAGCCACCTGGTACAGACCAGAGCCAGAAGGATATAGGGAAGGTGAAGGTAAAGCAACATACAGTTTATGGACTCCACTGCAAGTGTGACCAGGAAGAGCTCAAAGGCACCTGGACACGACCAGACGACTAGGAGCTCAGTCGTCCTCTATCCACAGTTACCACTCTGGGGAGTGTGGACCCAATTTACCAGAGATTGCCCAAGACAAAGAATGGAGCAGATGAGTATTGCCTGCCGTCAGGGAGACCGCCCTGTGGGTTACTGGTAGTTAGTGAGAAAACTTTATTATATCCATTGCCTGGCTGTCCTAGCAAAGAGTGAACTAGACTGAGGAACTTGAAAGGAACTCTCTGATTTTAGAAGAAAGCATTGAGGCACACCTCTTACCAAGCCTACTCAGGAATCCTGCAGCATCAACTGTCTATAAGCTTTCTGTATGAAACAACCTGCATCTCAAGGCGGAACAATCTTCAGTAAAGGTTTTACCGTTTTTTGCAACTTACGTGTCTCCTCATCTCTTCTGCCGTTCACTTACTTGCACAGCAAGATGCTGGCGTCATGAATATCTCAGGGACCCTGCCAACCAACACCTTAATCTTCCGCCATCAAGGGCACCTCGAACCAACACCTGGCAGAGCTCCTGTAACCAGAGAGTTCCCCGAAGGAGTTGTTGTCCCCTTCCACTCACTGCACGCCGGCCCAGGGAGCAACAGCTTCAAACTGTGAGTAGAATTGCACCCATCGACTCACCAACACTGTGACAACACTACATGCTCACATATACGCCCCTGCGGCCTGGTCGCTGTTCCACGGGCAGAGAATCAAACAGATTATCGCTAACGAACGTTCATAGTAACGCTTGACCGGGTGGTGTTAATGTATCTTCGATTACCCGATGAACGAGTGAAACAAGTCAGCATGGGGAAGAACATTAGCAATCACTCCTCCCAAACTCTGGAGGAGATTGGTGCATGTAAATGCAGTGGTTACCTCTTCCAACGATCAGCAGATTGTCGGGAAGGAAAGCTTCCCTCCTGACTATCTGCTGTAATATCGTCCTGTGTAAAAGGACCTTTAGAACCACATTGCTGTCGCTGCATAGAAAAAATGCACAGTAGTGTGAAAGTACTGGGATTATAAACACGTCATAATACACATAACACATAGTGAAATCAGAGTAGAGAGGTAATAAAGTAAGCACTATAATTTCATAATATTGGGATAATTTATGGAGAGATGTCAGTACGTGTCCCTTTACATGGGGTGATGTACTAGCAGATTGTCAGGAGGGAAGCCTCCCAACAATCTGCTGATCGCTGGTGGAGGAGACCACTACATTTACATGTAGCGATCTCTGCTAATGCCATCGTTCTTCCCCATACTGGCTTGTTGTTTCCCGGCAGTAGATCGTGTTTACACAGCACAATCTGCCACCGGGAAACAAGTGTTTTTTTTTTTGTGTTTCGGGTAATCGGCAGTACATTTACACCGCCAGATTATCGCTAACAAGCGTTACTATGAACGATTATCTAGGTGATTCTCGGCCCTTTAGATAATGTTACAGTATAAAGAATAAACATGGGTATTCCTTTGTAGTGGCTGCTGGACCAGCTTTGGCCCTAGAGCATGTGTGCTACTACAATCTCTTTATGACATTCCTGGCTGTCCATGTAATGCATGAATGAGAAGGGTCCTCCAGAAGGAGAGACACATTTTACAGTTCCGATTAATAGGTGAGGGAGAGGCATGGCAAAGACCCCACACTACCACATCCATGGACTACCATAAGGCCTCTTTCACACGAGCGTAATGGATTAGGTCCGGATGCGTTCAGGAAAACTTGCACCATTTTGCAAGCAAGTTCAGTCAGTTTTGTCTGCGATTGCGGTCAGTCTTCGTTCAGTTTTTTCAGCGCGGGTGCAATGCGTTTTGATGCGTTTTTCACGCACGTGATAAAAAAACTGAAGGTTTACAAACATCTCTTAGCAACCATCAGTGAAAAACACATTCCATCCGCACTTGCTTTTTTTTTTTGCTTTTCACTGAAGCCCCATTCACTTCTATGGGACCAGAGCTGCGTGAAAAACGTAGAATATAGAACATGCTGCATTTTTCACGCAACGCAGAACTGATGCGTGAAAAAAAACGCTCATGTACACAGACCCATGGAAATGAATAGGTCAGGATTCAGTGCGGGTGCTATGCGTTCACGTCACGCATCACACCCGCGCGGAAAACTCGCTCGTGTGAAAGGGGCCTAAGACATACAATATGTAGGCAAAAATATTGGGACACCTACACATTACACTGACAGGGCCTTTTATGACATTCTAAATCCATAGGCATTAATATGGAGATGTTCCCTCCTTCCAGCTAAAACAGTTCCACTCTTTTTGGAGTGTGTCTGTGGGAATTTTTCACATTCATCCAGAAGAGCATTTGTTAGGTCAGACTCTGATGTTGGGTCTGGCTCACAGTCTGTTCTAGTACATCCCAAAGGTATTCTACAGGGTTGAGGTCAGGACTTTGTGGGCCAGTGAAATTCATCCACACCAAACTCACCCAACCATACCTTTATGGACCTTGCTTTGTGCACTGGGGCATAGCAATGCTGGAACAGAAAAATACCATCTCCAAACTGTTCCCATAAAGATGAAAGCATACACTTATCCAATATGTCTTGGTACGCTGAAGCATTAAAGGGGTTTTCAGGGATTTAATTACTGATGACCTATCCTCATGATAGGTCATCAGTATATGATCGGTGGGGATCAGACACCCGGGACCCACGCCGATCAGCTGTTTGAGAAAGCACTGGCTCTCCTGCGAGCGCCGAGGCCTTCTCTCAGCTTTTCCTAGGCCAGTTCATCGGTCACGTGGCTTAGGAGCAGCTCAGCCCCATACGGACGACATCCGTTTTTTTGCGGTTCTGCAAAACACAACGTTCATGTGAAACTAGCCTTAATGGTGAAATATCTAGGAGGGAATAAATGTTGCATTTGTTACAATGATGGCATCCTATTACAATACCACTCTGGAATTCAGTGAGCTCATTAGAATGACCCATTCTTTCACAAATATTTATAAAGGCAGACTGCATGGCTAGGGGCTGGATTTTATACACCTGTGGCAATGGGACTGAGCAAATCACCTGAACTCAATGGTTAAGAGATGTGTCATGAGACTTTTGTCCATATAGGATATGTAAGTGGACTGTCTAATGCAGTCAGTCACTTTAAACCAAAGTACCTCTAAACTGGAAGTACACTTTTAGGGTAGACATTCTCAGCTTGTCAGTAGTGCAGACCAAAGCATGGCAGGTTGTCTTGCCTGCACAATAGCATTGCATCTATCCCTGCTGTCTGCATGAATTATACCAGATTATATGAATCTAGTGGTATAATAAATACCAGTCATATTATGTTAATATTTTTGTAGTTTTTATTTCAAGTCTAACTTCACTGAAATTTTACCCACCACTTGGTTGTATATAGCTGTACAGGTAGGTCACAGGAAGTTCTTCTACACAAGAGACCACCTCTGCATGCTACACAAGCTTGATTACGTCAGAACCACTAGATTAATAATGACAGATATCACTGAGATGGGAACCTTGCAATAACGATGACTGGAAGAGGTAGTAATACTATGCAAGTTGCAACATAGATTTGAAACCGCATATGTAGCAATCCGCATATGTAGCAAGACCACATTTCCTTGATTCCTGTGGCTCTGTGCCAGCCTACCACTCTACTGTCATCTATAAAATATGGTAAAGTAGATGTTCCATATTTTAGATGAGCTGGTACAGAAGTGACAGAGGCTTCTATATTTAGTGGGCCAACTAGGGATATTCTGTCCCCACCATTCTAGTTATGCCTTATTAGCCTGTTTGTGTGAATTTAGATCTGTAATACAGAGTACAATATGGGGCCATATTGCAATCAATATGGTAAGATATGTGTAAACTGTATGGTCTACCTCATAATCAGGCCTCACACACTGGTGGGCAACTGGGGGCCCTTGAGAGCTCTCTCTGCGATTCCTGTCTCCCCTCTTTTATTTGTGTAGGTATGAAGAGCTGGGTTATTGCCGAGCCTGAAGAGGAAATTATGCCCTGGGCCATGCATCAGCCCCTAGGAAAACTTGACTGAGTGGGGCAGCTACAGTATCACCAGTGTCGGACTGGGGTGCCTAAGGCCCAGCCGTACGGATACATTCAAATATTTCCTGCTCACACAGCAGCAAGATGCTACCAGATGGTTGAATATGGGGCCCTGCAGCAGCTTTGAGAAGGTAGGTCCTGGGGAGAAGAGGATACTGGCTGGCCTTCCTCTATACCTGGAAGTCATCTCAGCTCTGATCGTGTCTATAATAATAAACTGGGGAGTAATAAACTGGGGAGTTTCTTTAATAATAAGTTAAGTTTTTTATATGAACATAGACTGGTTGAGGTGCTGTAGATTTAATATATGTATGTAGTGCAGTAAGTCTACTATGTTATGTGCCACTTGTGGGTGGGAGATTAGGGGCCCACCTTGTTCAGGGGCCCACCGGGGGATTCACCTGTACCCCTGTGGGCCAGTCTGAGCCTGAGTATCACAACTACCTGTTGGAAACCAGGAAGTACAGTGAAGAGGAGCTGCAAGCACTGGTGCACCTAGCTTTTCTGCTGCCTGAAGCAAAAAATGTAAATTAACCCACCCCCAACCACCCCATGACAAATTCCCTCCAGCCCTACTGTTAAAGGCATACTTTGAAAACATTACTTACAGTGCTACAAAACATATAGCATAAAACAGCACCACATACCTCTTCCATTTAGTGATGTCTCCCCTGAAGTAGACATTCTCTACATGTCCATTCAGACTAGACCGCCATGATGATTTCTTTCAGCCATCTCTTATCTCTGCAGAGTTTAACAGACATTTTGGTTTCCTACTTTTCTATCACCCTCCGACCTTCCGAACACCCCATCCTGCCACTCCCCAATACTATACTGCAGAAACAGATAATATGCTATACTTAAAATACTAGTACCACACAGATAGTGCCCCTTCAATAATAATTGGCATACAGTGCCCTTAAAAATAACTGCGCCCAGCAAATAGTGCCCTTGACAGAAATAGTGCTGTAACCATAGCGTTGCCAAAAAAATAAATCTGACAAGCTGATATTGTCCAAGGGTGTCCCCAAAGTCTCACCAATAGTACTAATTCTCTGCCAGAGTGCATGTTCCCCATTGTGCCCTAGGATGGAGTAATAATGCCCATACTAGTATTGATGTTCCCCAAAGTCCCCCAGTAGGAATAAGGCCCATCACAATGCCCCTTAGTAGTAATAATTCCCTTTATAATGTGTGCCGGTAGAAAAATGTTGCCTTTAATGTGTTAGTACAAAAATACCTCCTTGTAATGTATGCCAGTAGAAAAAAATGCCCCTTTATAATGTGTGCCAGTACAAAAAAATACCGTTTTATAATGTGTGCCAGTAGAAAAAAATACCCACTAATAACGAGTGCTAGTACAAAAATGTGTAAATGTGTGCAAGGACAAAAAATGTCCCCCTTATTACACGTGCAAGTACAACAAAATGCCCCCTTACAGCGTAAGTAAAAAAAATAAAATACTCGCCTTCAGTGCCCCAGATAGAACTAATGTCCCCATACTGTCCCCTACTTATGTGTGCCAGTACAAAAATGCCCCTTTTTAGTGCCTCCAATGTCCCCATACTGATCCCCAGAGTTATAAATAATGCTCCCCTCCTATAGTTGCCCAACAGCATGCTGCAAAGGAAAAATAATAAACTGAAATACTTACCTCCATGCAGCTGACAGGATATGGTGCAGGACACAGGCCTCTTCAGATCTGTGCCCTAAGCTGTATGCAGCCTGGCTCAATCGGTGCCATGACAATGACATTGCATCGCCTACACCAGCCTCTGAGAGGCTACAGGCACAAGGCCTCAAGCCTATAAGAGTGAATGGCAGGCAGGGAGACATCACTCCCGTGCCCCACTGTAGCATCCAACTGTATTGCCATCCTGAGGACGGCGATACAGTAGAACTTGCAGAGATGAGCTCTTCCACAATAAAAGCACTCATTGCCCAGCGCCCTACCCCCTCCCTCCTCTTGTCCCTACCTGGTGCCACCTGAGGTAATCTCATGTCGTCTAATTGGCGGTGTGCCCCTGGCTTCAGGATAGAGAGACCCACAAGAGGCCTGTAACACCGCCCCGTGATGAGCTAGGACTGTGATTTCATATTGCACCTTAGGATTTAGATAGAGTCGAATACAATTGTGAAACACCCTGTGATCTGAGCCAGAAACAGCATATGCCAGGGGATGATGTTTTCATTCATCATGGGAACACCGCTAAGTATTAATTAATATTATATTTTTTTAATAGGCTTTATTTTATATTCTTTTCCATTTTCCAAGGAAAAACAAGAATCAAACATACAACTTTGAGTCTCACATAACTCCAGTGACATAGGTACATACATGGAGGAGATTCATGACATCAGCATATACATGTAGTAATCCCTTTTATATCCCATCCTCAAATCAGTATATTAAACCAGTATTTAAAAGATGTCACTATTTGCCATTCACACATCACATTCACTCGGGCGGCGACTCCTAGCAACCATCTCTTACGTAAATTAGTCTGACGTTGAGTTAGTGCTCAACCATAGACCCCAAATCTTGTCAAACCTATCAGGGACCCCTCTCGCTTCAAAGGTCAATTTATACATAGGTAATGTATCGTTTATGAGTTTTACCCAGTGGGATAGTGATGGGTTCTTTGGAGGTTTCCAATTTAACAGAATAGATTTCCTAGCATAAAACATTAATAGTCTATAAAGGAGTCTTGTGAACTTGGTATGAATTATTTCATTGACAAGACCCAGTAAACAGACCTCTGGGGATATCACTGCCGGAAGACCAAGTCTAGAGTTTAAGTAACTGTGTACTTCACCCCAAAAACCTGCAATGATTGGACAATCCCAAATCATGTGTATTAATGTCCCCTTGCCTCCACCACACCTAGTACAGATATCTGATAGAAGTCTCTGCATGCGCGCTAGATGAGCAGGAGTCAAATAAACTCTATGGATCCACTTAGCCTGAATTAGCTGATCCCGTGCACTAATCACCGTGGACCTCCATGTGAAAGCCAGTTCTTTCTCTTGTTGTGCATCTAAACTTTCAATATCACCTTTCCATTTAATAAAGGCCTTAGATATAGGTGAGGGTTGGTAGGTTATCAACGTCCCATAGAAGAGACCATTTTACAGGGGTTTGCTTGTCTAGCGATTTTTTCCACTTCTCTATATTCTAGCTGTAAAGGTCCTGACCCAAACTCACATGCGTGTCTCAGTTGGAAATATCTGAAAAGGGATGAGCGTGGTATGTTGTATTCAGCCATCAGATGTGTCAGTGACACATCTGATGCCCGATTACATGCTAGGTTGACTACAACTGTCATAATCTTATTGGATGCCTGTAGTATATATTCTGTAAAAAAGCAATATTCAAACTATTGACTCAATGAGCACATTGCCATTACCATATTTGATGCATTATGGCCCTAATAATGGCACCATATACTGTAAATGCTGTTGGAAGCTTTACTAGAAAGGAACTGAGGAACCATTCACAAGATTCGTTTTAGGCAGGGGCAGACTGGGAACTTAAAGTGGCCCCATGTTGTCAGAGGGTCCAAATTGACAGAAGGTGGGGCAACACAAGTAGGTGGGGTCAGCTACCGTAGTGCAAAATATACTACTGACCCGAAAGCTGTCTCTCTTTGGTGGCCATCAATACCTGCCATTTTCTGTCCTCATCCAGTTATCTCTGATTAAGATATGAAGCAGGGGGCTTAGGAGCCACTGCCTGGCCCTGTCACTCAAAGCAGGTCACAGAAATGAGTGGAGCTTGGGTGCAGCAAGAGAAATGGTGACACCCTCAAAGGCCTGATTTGCATATTAATAAACAGTATTATTCGGGAACGGAGTCTCGGATCAACAAAATAAATACAGCATTTTAATCAGGTGAAAAACAGCTATGTGTCTATGCAAACAGCTGGATAGGGAGGTCGCTGGTGATAGATTTCCTTCAAGTGCCCCCTCACAAAGAATGCAGTGATGCTGTCTGTGGCTGAGCACAGCAGGTGCGATGACATCACTGCATCGCGCCTGCCAGCTCTGAACCACCGATGGCAGGGGAATTGAGAAGCATGGCGCTAAAGGCTCACTGTTTCACCAATATATTCAACTGTATCTGCATCCTGAGTATGCAGATACAGTTGAAAGTGGGACATGCAGGGGTCAGGACAGCTGGCAGCTAGGGATGAGCGAACTTGTGTTTTCAAGTTTGGCGTACAAGGTTCGGGTTATCTAAGAATTCCGTTATGAATTCCGCTACCACGGACCATAAATTATGGTCCATGGTAGCGAAATCTATAACTGAATTCTTAGATAATCCAAACCTTGTATGCCGAACTTGAAAACACAAGTTCGCTCATCCCCACTGGCAACCACAGTCCGCCAGTTAAATACCTCCGCTTTAAACCATTCTACATGAGGGGGATCCACTATTTATCACATAGCACAGGGTCTTTTACAGTTCGCCTGATATGTAGTTTAGAAGCCTTTTGCTCCCACTATAGGTTGTCAGTAGGGCATCTACAACAACAATTCCAAAAAAAAGTAGGGACGCTAGGTAAAATATAAGTAAAGGCAGAAAAGACGTGGCCTTATCCCAAATAATATGTCTCACTTTCATTTCATATGTGTTCTATGATCTATTGTGAGTAGAATATGAGTCAATGAGATTTGCAAATCATTGCATTCTGATTTTATGCATTACTGCTGTTAGGTCAGCAGTCAGTGCCTGCCTCGTTATTCACCATGCTGCCCAACCCAATGCTCTGCAGGTTGCGGCCGACACGCTCCCTTCTAGCCTGCTAGTATATGTGCCCTTAGGGCACGCTCACATCAGCTTCTTAAAGGGACAGCAAGCACACTTCCAAAGTCTTCCACAGGCAATAGCTGGTGGCCCCTAGGTATTAAAGACTCCTTCTCCAGTCAGACGGTGCCTGAACTTAAGGTTCCTGGTGGTGAAGTCGTGTTCTTCTGCGATTCTCATGCATTTGTTCCTGTCTGTGCTTCAGTCCTGTACCCAGAGTGCTTGTTTGCTCCTACACTTCCAGTTTCAGTTCTGTTCGTATTTAATTCAACCCTTTCTGTCTGCCTTGTTCGTGTTCCTGACAAGTACCCAGCACACCAGTTTGTCGTGTGTCTCCATTTATCCACACTACCATTGTGCAATCAGGATCTAGTGACCTGCATTTAAGTCTTATTGACCATTCAGCATGCTCCTGCGCCTTTCCTGCAGTTTTGGTGGTTGTTCTGTATCTTCAGCTCCAGGTGCTTGTACTGGAGTCCCTGACCCCAGTGGGTCAACTGCAAACTACACCTGGACTATACCAGGAGGTGTCGGTCTAGAGGCTTCCCTGCAGCAAAGGCCAGATACCTGTACAGTGTGAGTACCACGGGAGCACCAGAATAACAGGGTTAGCCCAAAGCCAAAGCAGTTAGTTAGCACAGTGGATCCACACTTGCTGACCCAGAGCAGTCCCAACTTTTTTGGAACTGGGGTTGTAAATGTTTCCATGTATGGACCAGGTCCTTTTTAAAGGGGTTCTCTCTCCCCTGCTTGATACAACATTGTATGAACCAGAATGGTGGACATGGCCTATCCCTGCATTACATTCACGACTATTCATTTCAATTTGTGCAATACAGATCTACATGTGAACTGAGTGGGCAAATGTTACTTACTCCAACAGTAACCGCTGATTGCTGGGGTTAGAGAACGGGATTTTTCCTTTCTGTTAGAGCAGTAGAATAAAAATACTCTGGGGTCTTCTACTATCTGCCTTCCCCTAAAGGTCAGGACAGGAATGTCAGGAAATGCTATGAAAGCAAAGCCATAGCTCAATAAACAATTTCATCCCTAGGGGTATGTTCATATGTAGCAGATATGCTGCTGATTCGCCATTGATGATTTGTGTGCAGCAGATCTGCAGTGTTTTACAGTATTAGCAGAGTGGATGAGATTTTAAGAAATCGCATACATGCACTACAAAAAATAATAAAAAAAATTGCAGCATAAATTGAAAATCTGCATGAAAAACACAGAAAACCAAACAGAAATCAGCACTATTCATTATTCATCTATTATTTGTTTTGGTTGTTTCTTGCCATTTTTACAGGGTTTTTTGTTGCATATTTTCTGTTTATTTTAACAACCCCCATTAGAATTTCAAATATAAATGACATGCTGCGGATTTCAGGTCAATTTCCACATGTACAAAACATGCAATGTGTACATGAAATTTGGCAAATCTCATTTACTCTGCAAAAAACGCTGTGGCTTCTTCACTTGTGTTTTTTTCTTTTAGAAAGTCCAATGTCCTTTTTTAAAACACAACGCTCGGTGTATAGAGTTTTTTTCCAGGCATTTTTGCATAAACTTGTCAATAAAAAAATAAACACTACAAAGCCCCCCATAAAAGTAGCACAAACAGCTATGTGTGAAGGAAACCTGAGGGTATGACCACACGACGATGTGTCACGTGTGGATTTTGCCACGGACTTCACACTATGCGTGGTGCGGGACTGCCATTAATAATGCAGACTGACTAAACAATACGTTCTTTATTAATTTAATTAGGGCCCCTGAGTGTGATGACGGGGATTGGCAGCCAACAGCAGGCCACTATCGGGATAAGCCTCCCTAACGTCACCCGCGATGCTAGGAAGGCTGCTCGTCCCCGTCGTGGCCTGCTATTGGCATCACCAGATGTTTTCATATGCACGACGGGGAGATATAGTGGCGGCCAGCATCAGAAGTGATGTGGATGCCAGGGAGCAAGGTAAGTACAATCTGTGTGAGGGGCCTGGGAATATGGAGGGGCATTATAGGTCTTGGATAACCTCTTTAAAGAGGACCTTTCATGACTTTAAAAAAATGAATCTGCACTATATACCTGATAGTGCGTCCCCCACTGATGCCAGCAGCGTTGTTTTCTTAGCAAATTGTCCCCCGGTGGCTTCACACGGGCCCCCCGTTCTTCGGTCCGGCTTTATGCTAATTAGAAGGCATCGGAACAGGGAGGAGGAGACTCCCTGTTCCTCAATGGGCGTTGCTTCTGCCCTGCTGTGAGCGCTGTCCAATCAGAGCGGACCGCTCACAGCAGGGTTGAACTCCTTCGGCCCTGCTGTGAGCGGTCCGCTCTGATTGGACAGCGCTCACAGCAGGGCAGAAGCAACGCCCATTGAGGAACAGGGAGTCTCCTCCTCCCTGTTCCGCTGCCTTCTAATTAGCATAAAGCCGGACCGAAGAACGGGGGGCCCGTGTGAAGCCACCGGGGGACAATTTGCTAAGAAAACAACGCTGCTGGCATCAGTGGGGGACGCACTATCAGGTAGATAGTGCAGATTCATTTTTTTAAAGTCGTGAAAGGTCCTCTTTAAATGAAATGCTAAGATTTGTTGTATTCATGTTTGCATACTCAATGGTACTGTATGGATAGGTCAGAGTTAAAAACCCTGACTTAGCCCCTTTATGTTGCTAGGAGATGGACCTGGGTCTGCCCTAGTAAGTAGAGGGAGTTCCAGCCTAGCTGTGCTACTGCAAGGACACATCTTCTTGCTCCTCAGTCCTAGGCCTGAGTCTCAGAGAACCATTATTTCTTAGATAGTTGAAGCTTTATCCAGAACGTGCAAGGCCTGAGTCAGTTGGCAAGGTACTGTCGTTTAAGGCTGATATAGACATTGATGAGGAATATTGCCAAGGCATCCTTCCATACTAGACTATTTGGCCAGACGTATCTTAAATACCCCCCAGCCGGAAATTACAGAACCTATACCAGAAACCCTCAGTTGCATGCCTAAAGTTGTGAAGAAGGACTTTCAAAAGAGACAAAGGAGTAACACAACCATTTTCGCTGCAGAAGGATTGCACTGTGTTATATGCTTTGGAACTGTGACTTGATACTGTTGGATGAACTACTACTCCTATTTTGCACTTTAGTAAAGAGAGACGTATTTGCACTATCTGGCCTGGTCACCATTCACTGGCCATTGCATCTACATGCCTACCTTCCACCCTGCCAAAACATGTAACACCAAGCACACCCCCATCACCAGAAAGGGTGCGCCCTCCTGTCACTGCCCTAGCCCTAAGGAGCAAAGGTGGGAGGATTGCCTCTGTGATCCATGTGTCAGAGCCACTACCACTCCCATCCTCCACACGCTCCTTGCAACAGAAGTGCAGTACCCAACCACAGCGCAGCCATGTTGCAACCATGACACTACCATGCGGCGTGGTCATACCCTATAGCAATTACTTAGATAAGGTTGACATTCGGGGTCTTAATTCTACAGGTATGATTCATCCAATAAAACATTCCAATGTGCAGGGGAAATAAGTCAGAGAAACTTACTGAAACATCCCCAGCATATAATAAAAACGTAAAAAAAAAAAAAATCACGCCTGGCAAGGGAAGGAAAGAGTTAACAAGCGCCATGATTGGCTGCGCACGGGTTAACGGCGCCGGCGCTGCTTCCCAGCAGAGCCGTGCGCCTCATTTAGAGCAGGAGGCGGAGACAGGCCCACGTTACTTTGATTGACAGGCCCAGGGAAAGCCGCTCGCAAGGCGTTGTGGGATTCCTAATGTAACCAATTGCGGTCTCGTTTTGCGGTTGGTGTATTAACCCCTTCAACGCAACGGGAATATTGAAAGCATTGAACTGCCCCACTCGATAACATCTTGTACACGTCCGCCCGCTTCGTTCTTATAGTTCTAGCTCATATCTCTGACGGAGCATTGCTGGACTTTCTTATGGCGCTGTTTGTTTTTTGTTTCATGTCAGTCAAGGCAGCGCAGGGGTTAAATATAAGTCGCCTGCCAGCAATGGGCAAGTGAAACTCCCATCAGCCCCTGCCGTGCCGTAGACGCTTCATAGCTGATGGCTCCTGATTGGCCCCCTGAATAATTGCGTCATTCCCCCCACGTGGGACCTTCCCATATAATAGGTTCCCTGGTTTTGGCAGCTGCAACCAATTGTGCAGTGATTGAGGGTGGGGAAGACATCACACGGTAGTTCTGAGGTGGGGGTTAAGGGGGGGCCCGGGTGACTGTCAGGGTGTCACTAATTGTATAGATCGGCGAAGGGAGGGAGCATGTGATGCCTGGAAATGAGGAGCTGTTTCTGCTTAGCATAGCTTAGTAGGATGGCTGTGGGACCTAGCAGAAGAACTTGGTGCTGTGTGAATGCAGTCCATAAGGTGTTCACATGATGGTGCACTTACAGAACTGGTACCGGTGAATATTTATCTTGTCCCATATGGGCTTTGAAGACCAGTCCACTTTTTGGGTCTATTAAATTCAAGGAATTTCCCATCGGCTAAAATGATGTCATGTTTCTAGTATACGCCATCGCTTATCAGTCGGACCACCACTCATTTTGGGAATCAAGGGGACACTGCATCCCCTGCACCAGTTTTAATCCCTGCTTCATTTAACAACTCATTCCAGAATTTTCTTATGTAGTAAAGTATAGGCTATTATAGGGGTTGTCCAGACTACACATATTGATGACGTATTCTCAGGAGAGCACCCCCACGGATCAGCTCTTGGAATCAGAAAGCGTCGTACACTGTGACGTTTCCACTGAAACCGTACTGCAGAGCAGCCCCCCATTCACTTGAATGGGAGCTGAGCTTCAGTACCCCAGCATCGCTGGTACACCGCGCATGGAGTTGTGCTCCATTCACACTATAGTTTCCAGCACTGCAGCTGGGCAAAACAGCTGATTGGCAGCAGTGCAAGGAGTCGGACCCACTTGCCTGATGATATCCTGAGGATAGGTCAGCAATATCTGTAGCCCAGACAACCTCTTTAGGCTCTCCTGTTTTAGTTGATGAGATTTATGCGTTGATGGTCAGCTTGATCCCTTCTCCTATATGCTCTCCCTGAAGACAGGATGGAGTCTCTTCACACTTCACTTGATCTTCTAACTGTCGCACTATGGGCAGCAGTGATAGCTCAATAACCTAAAACTTCTGTCCCCTCACATTGTGTTCTCAGTGTATCCTATGTGATGCAGCTTGAGCCTGTTTTCCCTGCCGATTCTTGCTTTTGATAGGTTTATCCCTGGTAGTTCTTACAAGCAGGAGGCAGGTATAGCAGTGTGAAGCTACATCTTATAGGATACACTGGAGAGTCAGCACACACAGTATAGACAGGCAGTGTGAGTCTTGGAGGTTTTGTAACTCTGCAGCTACTGATTATATAGACTCCCCGATACCATATGTTTGCTCTCGGAAAATGTCTGGATCTGGCACTGCCAGACGCTACCTGACGGCCACATTCACTGTAATGGAAACCAGTGGCGATCCAGCTGCAACCTGGCAAACATGGCCAGAATCTGCTGGACGAAACTGCTGCACGCATCGGTTTTCATCTGGCCGATTCTCTGAATATTTGCCGGTTTGTGTTCAGATCTCCACCGGTCCCCATTATAGTGAACAGGGCCGGACGGCGATGCAGTAGCTTCCGCAATGTCAGAATACAGAGAGATCCGGCAGGCTGTACCCTATTGGAACAGCCTGCCAGATCTAAAAGCGCTATTGTGACACCAGCGTAAGGCTACATTCCCATATATTTGACCATCCCTTCTTTTTTTTTAACCCCTCCAGTGTGGTAGTGAAACACTAGAAGGAAACTGATGCCAGAACTGATCCCTTGGTTTTATATGAGATCGTTTTAAGTATCTGACGCATCACTTGTGATGTCTCCCTGCTCCAGACTGTATTTACCAGTTTTAATATGGCAGAAGTGGTATTTTCAGCAGCAACTATACATGAGGAACAAGGTGGACAGAACAGGGAGGGAACGTGTCAGAGCTGCTGGGAGGGATTTGATATCATTCTGTAAGACCACAGGAAGTCAGCCACACAGGAGAGACTGACCTACCTACACAGGAGTATAACTATGGACTCAGCTGCCCATAAAGGTTTAATAAGCAAGGCTGGGTTCACATCTTGGTTTCATTTTCCGTTCTGATCCGTCAGAAGAACTGAAAAAAAAAAGTGTCATGATCAATAGGGGTCCTAAAAGTCAGACCCCAGCCGATCATAATGTTATGGCAGTGATATGCCATCAAATGTAGTACCATAACAGTCTAGTCGTCTGGATTGCACTGCTGAGTGCTGCAAGCCTCAAACATCTGCATGCAAGTTGAATGAAATCACTGTGTAGAAATGTGTATCCACATGTTCTGGTTAGGTGGGGGAGGGGTGTTGCTCTATATTTGCCACAAAACCAGTTCATGTAAATACCCCCTAAAGCAGGGATGCACAACATTTTCTGGTTGGGGCCACATTGACAGATTGAGCCAATTTCAAGAGCCGGAAAAAAAACTTGCTGTATTTTTGAACTAGGATTTAGAGGAGGAAAATAAGAAAAAAAATATTTCCCATCAGACCCCCAAATCACCCCTCCCATTCTTTACCAGACCTTAGATCAGACCCCTCAACTTCTATCAGCCTCCCATCCGACCCCCCCAGCCTCCATTAGTCTCAGATCAAACCCCCCCAAGCCATCATCAGCCACAGATCAGACCCCCATCAGACTCAGATCAGACCCCCAATCAGCCTCAGATGAGACCCACAACCCCCATCAGATCAGACCCCCAAGCAGACCCTATCTGCCTCAGATCAGGACCATCCCCCCAGTCCCAATCAGCCTCAGATCGGACCCCACAGCCACCATCAGGCCCCAAATCAGACCCTATCAACCTCAGATCGCACCCACAGCCAGCACTGGACCTCAGATCAGACGTTTAAAAAAATAAACACTTGTTCTGGACAGCGTTGAATATTCAGGGCTCACCGCTTCCCTTCTTCCCATCCCTTCTCCTGGGTCCTACTGTGTACTGTGAACTGAGGGCGTACAGCATCAGGTCATAGTGCGTGCCTATGTTCACTACGTTCTGTCCTGACCACACACAGCCGGTCCCAGAAGATGACCAGGGAAGGTGAGTACAACCAGCGCAGCGCTGCCCTCACCTCCTCATGCCAATGACCACTTGCATAATGCATTATTAACATTCAGACTATAAGACGCACTGCCACTTTCCCCCATTAGTCTGAAAAATATGGTAATGGGGTATTACCAACTGAAATACTGTATTTATGGCATATCGTACATACAGTTTACAGTGGTAACTCAAGTTACAATATTATTTGGTTCTGGGATGACCATTGTAAATTTGAACCATTTTAATGAGTCCATAAATCTATAGAAGACCAGTAATAGTTTCCTAGGCCCCAAAAATGTCATCCCAAAACAAGAAAAAGTGAAATTTAAGAACAATAAGCAGATAATCAAGACAGATAAAGCAAGTCCTTATGTAAAACAGGAATCGATGCTGGAAACTTTCTATGGTGAGGTAGGAGCTTCTTCAGGATCTTGCATGGTACATACAGAAAAATAAATTGAAGCCGCTGCTCACCTGGTGTCCAAAGGAACAGCTTATCCTGGCACAGGCAGGGGGCAGTACAGAACATGTAGTACCACAGAGGAGATACTAGACAACCAATAAAGGTGTTTTACCAGTGACATGGCCATGTTGATTGGTCAGATCCAAGTCTGAGACATTGTATGTTGAGTCTGGTTTCAACTTACAGTGGCCCAGAAAAGATCATTGCATGTTGAAAATATTGTATCTTGAGGGATCACTGTATACCATAAATGTCTGGTTACACTTCCAGGATGCCATCTAATGGGAGAATACATGAAAAAAAATACATGTAAGCAGCCACAAGACATAAACATACATGTCTGTTACCAGATGGGGGCCTCATAGAATGCTATTGAGGACCGCATTTGGCCCATGGACTGCAGGTTGTGCACCCTATGCCTAAAGGCTGTAACCAGAGGTTCTGGAGGTCTCATTGGCCACAGAAGTATGTTGGGACAATTTTCATATGTTGGTATTACGTTGAAGACTTATCTTCCTGTTATTAAGTATCTAGCAGTGCCAAATTCTCCATAGGCAGAGGGGAATAAGCCACTTCCAGAGACCTCTGGTGGCAGCCTTTCTACCTTTAGAACGAAGGATTAAACATGTCCAATCCTTCTCTCCCATGACATCTGGGACACCAACATACACATTAGATGGTTGGACGCAGGATAGGTGATAAACATCAGATCATGGGGGCTCTGACCACTTGGACTCCCAGCGATTCTGAGAAAGAGGGGTCCCTGATTACCCTATCTGAATGGAGTGATAGTGTGCATATTGGCTTTCTGCTCCATTCACTTCCATGGGGACTAATGTCAACGCTCCGTTCAGAGACGGTATCTGGGACTCCTTCTTAGGATTATTGTCAGCCCCATCCTGTTCAATATTTATAATTGATCCTGTAGATAATCATTTTCATGGGATAACCCATTTAAAATTTTTCCCCGTTTCTAATTTAGCCTTAAAAGGGTTTTCCAGGCTCCTGATATTGATGATCTATTCTCATGATAGGTCATTAATATCCAATAATTGGGGGCTCAACACTCCACACTCCCATCGATCAGCTGTTCCATGCCAGACCAGGAAGCACAGCTCCATTCAAAGTGTAGTGGCCCTGCTGGGTTACTGCATAACATGAGTATCTACTAAAAGATTATGGGCCATTTGGGATCCATTCCTGTTGTTTAGGGAGAGTTCACACAGATTTTTATTGGTGTTTTTGTACTACAAACACCAGCTCCAGCTGAAGGACTATGGCAGTGGACTTGCTCGTCTGAGACTGGCCTGCTAAAAACACCAGCTTCAGATGGCAGCTGAAAGTTTATGGCATGGGGTCAGCAATCATCCTCCAGAACTCCAGGTGTCATGAAACTACAACTCTCAGCATGCACACTTACTCGCCTGTTTTTGGAAGTCTCATAGAAGCAAATATTGCATGCTGGGAGCTGTAGTTTCACAACAGCTGGAGGTATCTGACCCCCGGCCTAAGGGAAATATGAAACACAGGACACGTGTTTTTTGCTACTGACATGTTTATGAATTAGGTGGCTTTGCTTGGGTCTCTGGCATTGTGACATCTCCTCTATACGCCAGAAAAAATGGTGTTCATACACTGTAGAAAAAAAAAATGCAGTTTCTATGGCTTTTTTTAGTGGCAAAAAACTCCAGAGCAAATTTCTATGTATAGGGACCTTTGAAAGACTAGGGGAGAAAAAAAAAAAACCTCATGGACACAGTAATGCGAGTTAGACCTATATTAGTCCTGAGTGAGCCATTTAGCTTTCAGGCAGAGAGGATGGATTAATTGCAGAGCACATTAGGACCTGTTCTTACAGTCAGGAGATGTTTTCACATGCAGGCCAAGAACTGACAGCTAGAATATTCCTTGCAGGATACTACAAGCAGCAGATTCATTGCAGAGGATACAGGTGTCAGAATTAGAAAGTGTTAAAAGCATGTTGGAGTGGTCTTAGGCGTAGTTCACACTGTCAGTGATTTTCATCGGTGATTGTTATCCAAAACCAGAGCCTACACAGAGTTAAGGTATAATGGAAAGATTTACCCCTGGTTCTGTGTTTTTGACCGAACTAGATTTTGGCTGACAATCACCGACTATGTAAACTAGGCCTTATTTGCTCATCCTTAACTCTTACATGTCTAATGATGGCACCTTGCTGGCTAAGGCCACTTTCACATTAGCGGCAGCAGGGATCCAGCGGGTGAAGGGTGCCGCCAGATCCATGCTGCCACAAGTACACGTGAGGAGCCGGAGCATACACATAGACATATACAGACATGCATACATGCTCCCAGCAGCTCTGGAGGAGGACGACGGCGCACACATAGGAAGATTCCCCACAGCGCCCTCTGCTGGAGGGAGAATCTTCCTATGTGCACGCAGTCCTCCTCCTCCTGTGATGCGCAGAGCTGCTGGGAGCATGTAAGTATGTATGTGTCTGTCATGTGTGGTGTGCTGTGGACGGATCAGTCATGAACTCCATTGAAAGTCAATGGAGGACGGATCCGTTTACTGAGTGTGTCACACTGAACGGATCCGTCCCCATTGACTTGCATTGGGGGTCATGACGGATCCGTCTTGGTGCGGATGCCCAGGACGGAGAGCAAACCGCAGCATGTTGCGGTTTGCTCTCCGTTCTGGAGATGGAACGGAATGCTTTTAGGAGCATTCCGTTGTCTTCAGTTCAGTTTTGTCCCCATTGACAATGAATGGCAACAAAACGGAAACATTTTTTTCCAGTATTGAGCCTCTATGACAGAGCTCAAAACCGGAAAAAGAAACCGCTAGTGTGAAAGTAGCCTAAGTCTCACAATGTGGTCAATTTGCTTGTGCTGACACAATGGAAAAGAAGAGCACTATTTAGAGTATCATTTATATTAACTTGTGTGGTCAGATATAAGCCAATATGCTCGCCTAGGTGGTCACCTGATAACACACTACACCTTCTGTAAAGGGGGCTTCCTTTCCTGGTTGTCTTCCTTTAGCGTTGCAAGGAGGAGTACAGAAGGTGGTAGGTTGGGGGCTTGGTTGTCCCAGTCTGAGCTCTGCTCATCTCGTCACCCAGCATCAGTTATATTTGGAAGTCTGTGGCTGCTACAGACAGTGCTATTTCTAGGTCATTTTTGTATATGTTTATTCTTCTTTCAAGCACTAGAGCCTTGGAGATTATCTCAGCCAAGAACAGGGTCTGATCCTGGCAGAGGAAAACAGAAAAGTGTTCCCAAAAATCTTTGGAGAAGGCTGCCTTGCACCGCATGAAAAGTTCCAATCCATTTTGCTCTAAACGTACAGATGGAGTCAAATCCTTTAGTGGGAATCACATCTTAGGCCCCGTTCACACTTGCATATTTTGCATCAGTGTTTATAAGCCAAAACACACAACATGTGAAAATTGTTCCATTAATACTTTTTTCCTGTAGGCTTCGCTTACAAATACTGACCTAAATATAGTGTGGATGAGGCCTTAGACAAGTTATCCTCTAATGTAAAAAAATAAAATCAGACATCATATAGTACAGGACAGTCTATAACAAAGCTAGAACCAGCCCTGTACCTTACATGGATCCAGAGATCTCCCCATTCATTGTTCTACTAAATACATTTCAGGCTGCTCTTTCTGCCGCAGCTTTCCCTCTCTCAGCTCAGGGGGTGTGTCCTTTTTATTGTAGCTCTCACCCTGTAAGGGTACAGCCACATGCCACAATCATGTCATGGCTGCACAAGTCACAATGGGCTCTAATTAGAACCGCAAACTTTATGGCCAAGTCGCAGCCTTGACTATCATGCCATGTCACTGTCCCTATCACAGCTTCTAACAGATACAGGTGGAAACTGAAGTATGGAACTGAGGATGTGTGACCATCTCAGTGAGGTGGACAGACAAATAATGACATGAAAAGCAGGTGGTGCTATACAGATACATTCCATTGAATAACAGACTATACAAAACATTTTTTATTACATGCAGTTCCAAAAGTATTTAAAACCAGGTGATGGATTGAAAATGCAGACATTTTTGATGCGCTAACCTCTTTAATTGTCCTTCAACACCAGGCTATTCAATTTTTTTCATGAATTAGATAAGAAATATGTATTAAGTAGCCGAGCAAATTATTGGAGTGTCAAAGACCTACATAAGGAGTCAAGTGTTGGGTTTCTCAACAACTCTGTGGAATTTGCTGAGATCAACATCAACAAAAAGTTGGAAATCTGCATATCACCTTGAACTGCATTAGAAGCTGTTAATCCACCCATGTCCTCTGCCAGTCCATGCACTACTAGTTCCCTGTAGCCCAGCAAATTCGGTTCATAATATTAATCTACAAGGAAGGGGGGGGGGGTCATTTATTACGACCAGCTACAGAAGAAACTGATGGGAAAAAAAAAAGTCACAGACCCCCTTCTTGTGATTTTGAACATCACTGCACCTAAATTTAGGCACAACTGACATTTTTACATCACTCTCGCCAGTGGAGTGGCCCCAGCACATTAACAATCATTTACGTCAGTATAGTGATATAAATGATATGACAGGGCTGTGGAGCCGGAGTAGTTATAAAATGGACCGACTCAGACTCCAGAAATATAATAAATTGGTACATTTAGTTCAATACAGTATGTGCTGAAAATATTTTCATAAGAATTTGGGAAAATGATGAAATGTCCTATAAATGTCTGTTCTATTCATGAACTAAGGATTTAGGTTTTCAGTTGAGATAACTGTGTGCTGCCCTTCATGTAGATGCTCAGAAGTGAAGCTCCTCTACTACAGATCAGAGGAAAAAGGCATTGGGAAGGAATGGCTGCACTCATCTCAGATCTACTAGAGAGAACAGGATTAAAGAGGTTTTCTCACTAGTTACAAAGATTAGCTTTCAACATAAAGGGACAGTTAAAAGACGACATTTTCTAAATACAGTGGTCAGTAAATCAGAGCTCCCCTTTAATTTCATATAGTGCTGTGGAGAAATTAAAGGGGAGCTCTGAATGGTTGCTATGGGCAACAAAGAAAGTCTTAGACCTAGACAGTTTTCATACATCAGGCCCTTAGGGAGCTGCACACAGAGAAAAGCCTGATACTGAAAGTTCAGAGTAAAGATATCTAGTAAAACATATATTACAAACTTTTTTTTGTCATGACATATCTGTACTATTGATTTATGCAAAGTTTGTTTGAAGTTATCACTTAAACATGCGCCATGTATGAGGGAGTCGGAGTCAGGGGAAATTGAGGAGTCGACTTACCGACTCCACAGCCCTGATGATTGAGATCTACTTCAGCTAGGACTTCTCCCATACTGTAGAACTCACTACCCCAACACAACTCTCCCTACGATCGAAACTTCAAAAAGAACATGAAAACCCAACTCTTCAGGAAATCCCACCTTAGTTCCTCTGTAAGCCCTCATAGGCAGGTTCCTCTCTGTACCAGTCTGTTATCAGTGATTTCCATCAGTGATCATAAGCCAAAACCAGAAGTGGAGCCTACACAGGGAGGTATAATGGAAAAGTTTGCACCTGCTTGGTTTGTTTGACCCGTACCTGGTTTTGGCTCAGAATTACTGATGGAAATCACTGACTGTGACTAAGCCCTTACTCAGCACATTTATTGTACTTGTTTTTGTATTATATTGTGCAAGAACCTTGATACCGATTTCTTAACTGCCAAGTAACATCAGCACAAGAAATATGACATAATATAAATAAGGCCAAAGGCTGGAGAATGTTTTAGCAGCAAAGGTAGCAGCTCCAGATCAATTCCCTAGGCTTAGTAATCATAAAAACATATGCATGTAATGTTCTGGTCTTCATGCTCTTCTGGCTGCTGAGCATGTATGCTCTTGTCACCTATTCATTCAGGATATCTCCATTTCAGATTAAAATGTATTTGGCTCTTATGAGCCATAACCATGGACATAGCATGCTTACGGCTGTCCTCAGTGGGACGGATTTTCTAATCCTGTGGAGCAGTTTCTCAACCTTTTCATGCAGAGTACCTCCTAGTGACAAGAAGTTACAACTGGACACCTCCAAGGAAAGGATCAGCAATAAATGTTAAAATAAGGCTATCCTCACATTGCTGTCACAGGCTCTGTTCTGAGTCCCCATCAGCAGTAACTTCAGATTTGATGGAAAGAATTGCGCAGCATGCAGGGCTGATCCTCCATGTCAAAATGACAGGTACCACATTTAGACCCATGATGGATCTCACTTTTTAAATTACATTCCTTGCTACCAAACATACAGACAAATACAGTACTGCCTACCTATTACATCCAGTGATATCTACTCTGATTGTAGACCTCTTTCCGCTTCTCCATTTGTCCTACACCAACACGACACCGCTCTGGTGTCTGGCATACCATCTTTCTTCACTTTTCCATCATCCCACCATCTTTCCCCACTGTCACCCTCCTGCCAACCCCCAATAATGTACAAAGCCGCAATATATTATATTGCAGAAACAACTAGTCCCCCTGAAAATTGTAATATCACATAGATAGTGCCTCCAATTGCCACACAGTGCCCTCCAAAATAATGTTGCCAAGCAAATCAAACCCTGAGTAACGCTGTAAACTGTCTCCCTAAAATAATACTGCCATGCTGATACTGTACGAGTGCCTCCCTCAGTAATAGTGCTGCCAAAACTCCCACCAATAGTAATAATTCTCTCCCAGACTGCCCTTACTGGGTAATAGTGCCACCAGTATTAATAATGCTCCCCCAGAATGCCACCATTAGTACAATTGTCCCCTGTACTGTGCTCAATAATAATGACCTCTATAGTGCCCCTAGTAGTAATAAATCCCCCCTATAGTTTCCCAAGTAGTAATAATAATGCTCCATATAGTGCTCCCAGTAATCATAAAACCACCATAGTGCCCCCAGTAAAAATGCCCCCTATAGTTCCTCAGTAGTACTAATCCCATTGTAACACCAGTAGTAATAACAACCCCCTATAGTGCCTACAGTAGTATGCTCCTCCAGTGGCAAAGGAAAATAACAAAAAAATAGAATACTCACTTCATTACTGTTCCATGCCTCTGTCTGCCTTGTGGCGCAGGGCACAGGTATCTTCCAGCCTGCATCCTGGTTCTGGCGGTTGCAATGGTGTTGTATGGCCTATGAGTGAATGAAGGGGGAGGGAGACATCAGCTCCCATGACCCACTGCAGTGTTCAACTGTATCGCCATCCCGAGTTTGGCAATGAAGTTGAATGTGGAGTAGTCCACGTAACCAGCAATAACATTGTGCCGTCTTGTGTCCCACTAGCCCTGCAGCATATACCCCCATTCTCTCCCCCCCCAAACTTGTACCGCATGTTGAAACACAGTGCCATATGACTGTGTAAATTTATCACCATAGCTCTGGATGATAAGTTTTAGGCATGGCTAGACACTTTTGTATAACTTACTTTGCGACAAAATTTTATGCCAGAATTGTGGTGCTATTTTGCCCAGTCATGGCCCCACTGCTTAGCAGATATGAGCTTGTGTTATCCAGCGGTGCTGTGCCACACTTGATTTGGATGGAGTGGAGCTGTGACATCTCCAATTCTGATTAAAAAAAAAAACAAAACCCTGTAACTCAAATTGTGTAAGCCCCATTACACAACTGTAGCTGCACAGCGTAGATAGCCAAATGGACACAGTAATGCCATGCAGATACTTACACTGGCGCACAAAGATCACAATGTGAACGAGCTCACAATCTGATGCTCCCATAGAACCACCAGCGTGCTCATTCACAGTCACTGATTGGCTACTGCAGGGACAATAGCATTGCTACACGCTGCCCACTGGAGCGTCAAGCATTAGAAGCATACCAATAAATTTACATAAATATGTAGCGTGCCTCTGCAATGTAAATGTCCTAGTGGCACGGCTATAGAAATGTTTGCTCCACTTGATGAATTTGAATTAGACTTAATGATACTTTATATTTGCAACCGTTATTTTTAGGTTTGATACTTTTTTTTTTTTTTTTTTTTAAAAGAAAAACATTTTTGGATAGTGCAAGTTTCTTTTGGAGACCAATGAACCTCAATAGCCCTTTTCCCACCATTCCCTTGAAGGTCGAAGCACCAACACGCATGAGAAAGACAAGAGGCAATGGTTATTTTCTCCAGTTTTATTATTAAATACACGCTGGCCAATACTGATAAAATATACACCTAAAAACAGAACTAACCCAAAGGACAGATAATCCCCCTTTGTGGGTCCGTGCAGTAGAAGGGGAACCCAAGTTGAAGATGGAGGCCATCAGTAGATAACCTCATAGACTGTGGCTTTCTTGTCACCAGATCCCGTGACAATGAACTGGTCATCAGTGGAAACGTCACAGCTCAGAACAGATGAAGACTCTTTTGACTGCAAAAAAAAAAAAAAAAAAAAAAACTGTTACAGAAGATATGGCCTGAAATTCTCTATGAGTAAACCTAAATGCAAGGATGTTTCTGTACGTCTTTGCAGAGTTAGCAGCTGCATGGAGATCATACAGCTGTGGAAGCGGGGAGCCTGCTGTAAGGGACAGCTGGGCTCCCCATAGAGAAGGCAGGGGCTTTTTTTTTGTTAAATTATTATACAGAACAGGAAGACTTGACATTTAGGCATAGTAGTGCGTGGTAAATTAAAAAATTCTAAAGTATATGATAAAGAGAATGTGTCATAAGATGACCTATTAACATGCTATGAGCTCTATAGTATAACCCTACATTACTACCCTATGTAATAACTATTCTAGATTATCTATTCTTCTATTATTCCTGCTAGAGGTTTATGAATGAATATCAAGCTGTCTACAATAAAGGTCTGGGGGGAGGGTGTCGCTGCACAGTCTGACACTAACCAATCAGTGCTGCCAGTGTATGACTGTACAGGGACACACCCCTAACTGCTAACACTCAGCTGAACCTTTCCTGCAGACTGTTGCAATTCATTCACAAATTTCTAGCAGGAATAACAGAAGGAATGAAACAGTCATAAGAATAGATGCTCCAGAATTATTAAATGGAAAATGTATATACCGTATTTTTCGCCCTATAAGACGCACTTTTTTTCCCCCAAAAGTAGGGGGAAAAATGCTGTGCGTCTTATAGGGCGAATACAAGTGAGCGCTTCCATAAGGAAGCGCTCACTTGTACGTAGGGACCCCCATCAGACCTCAGATCAGCCCACCCAGCCACTTGTAAAGACCATACTTACCGTACCTGTTCTGCGCTGCCGCTGCCGTCCGGTCCCACACTCCGCGCTCTTCTCTCTTCCCTGCCGGCACGCACTATGACCTGACGCTGCGGCGCAGCGTCAGGTCATAGTATGTGCCGGCAGGGAAGAGAGAAGAGCGCGGGACCGGACGGCAGCGCAGAACAGGTACGGTAAGTATGGTCTTTACAAGTGGCTGGGTGGGCTGATCTGAGGTCTGATAGGGACACAGTACGCTGATCTGAGGTCTGATGGGGGCACATTCTGCTGATGTGAGGTCTGATGGGGGCACATTCTGCTGATGTGAGGTCTGATGGGGGCACATTCTGCTGATGTGAGGTCTTATGGGGGCACATTCTGCTGATGTGAGGTCTTATGGGGGCACATTCTGCTGATGTGAGGTCTTATGGGGGCACATTCTGCTGATGTGAGGTCTTATGGGGGCACATTCTGCTGATGTGAGGTCTTATGGGGGCACATTCTGCTGATGTGAGGTCTTATGGGGGCACATTCTGCTGATGTGAGGTCTTATGGGGGCACATTCTGCTGATGTGAGGTCTTATGGGGGCACATTCTGCTGATTTGAGGTATGATGGGGGCACATTCTGCTGATTTGAGGTATGATGGGGGCACATTCTGCTGATCTGAGGTCTGATGGGGGCACATTCTGCTGATCTGAGGTCTGATGGGGGCACATTCTGCTGATCTGAGGTCTGATGGGGGCACAGTGAGATGGTATGGGGGCACAGGGGGCTGATATGGGGGTCTGATGTGATGTCCTTAAATTTATGGGCAGTCTGATAAGAGGATCTGATGAAAAATATTTTTTTCTTATTTTCCTACACTAAAACCTAGGTGCGTCTTATGGGCCGGTGCGTCTTATAGGGCGAAAAATACGGTAGTTTCTAAAACAGACGTGTCAGGAGAAGCGACAGATCCTCTTTAGAAGGGTTATGAAAAATTGCAGAAGTGAAATCTTGATGGGTAACAGTTGACTAATCTGTAGAGAGCATAAACTTAGAACAGCGTCTCAAGTTACACCAAATCTGTCACTGAGGCGCACGTCTGACACCATTATATGCTAGACACTTACCTAAATTTACACAGGCCAATGGTTGGCTTACTTTTACATCAAAATGTTATGCCAAAATTTTTGTCGAACCCTGTTGCATCTTAAGCCACACACCTTTCCACCAAGCCTCATCCCCCTGACAGGCTGGAAGACCTGGACAGGCAATCTATGCAAAACTATGCACATGAAATGTATGTGTCAAATGTTGATGGATTGTATAATAAGGTACAAATACAATCACATCAGTAAATTTGTCTCATGTTTTATTCTAAAGCTGAAATTATGCACCCAAATCTATAAAGCAGGAGATCCACTGGTATGAGTGGTGTATATCTATCTCTCTATCGTATATATATATATATATATATATGTATGTATATATATATATATATATATATATATATATATATAAAAATCTTTTTTTTTTAATTTTTTTTTTTTTAGGGTGGGGTGTGGGGGGGGGGGCGGCATTTTTTAAATTTTATTTTCCACGTCCCTATCTAGATTCAAAGCAAAAAAATCCTAAAATTCGACACAAGGCCTATTAGACTGATACTTCCTGTTCTGTACAGATCACTTTTCAGCAGTCATGTCGTCAACGGCAGAACTGCAATGACACCTCCATATTAAATGGGTTGTAGGTTTTGACTCCAGCAGCCCTTCTGAACAGGGCATCGGAGCATCCAGCGCAGGGCAAGGGCTCTTTTGTTTGTAAACATTCACTGCCGGGCGGAGGCTTCTGCCCAGCAGTGAGTTCGGTGACGTCACCGGCCGTAATGGGCCGGCTTTAGCGCTGCCCTAGCTGTTTGAATGGCTAAGGCAGCGCTAAAGCCCGCCCATCAGCGCCGATGACGTCACCGGGCTCACTGCCGGGCGGAAGCCTCCGCCTGGCAGAGCCCGGTACGTCACCGGAACCGGGCTAAATTCCAAACACAAATTACACTATGAAGCCTTTTTCACTGTGCTGCAACACAATATTTATAGATAATGCAATGCCTGATAAAATTTCTAGTCAATCCTTTCCTATTTGGCTTAAGTGCTCCCACAGTGAACATGGACATAAACACAATCCTAGCATGTGCATCTCTAATACGAGGGTCTCTGGAAGGTGGCTCATACAGAGCTAAAGCTGCTTTTAAGCCCATGTACTACACAGTATTTAGGAATTATAGATCACTCACCTGGAAAATGCTTGCTCCATACGGTGTCCGCCAGGCATTTAATAAATTGTCCTTGCCAGTACTTACAAACCATTTACCTGAAGAAACAGAAATGCCAATCTTAAGTCACCGCCATAAACTACAAAGCTCAAACTACATATTCTTAAGTAGAAATCCGGCTTTAAAAAACAATGCAGAAAGTAGAGGAGTTTCTTTCTTTAGCATACTTCATTACTAGACTGTTTCTCCTCACTACCAGATCGAACGGGGTTTAAGAAAGGGCCAGTCAAATCATTTGCAGTAGTAGGAGAGACCCGGTCATTTCACTCCCGGTCATTCACTCCATGGATGTGGCTAAAGAGATTCATAATGTGCAGAGTTAATGATCTGCATTAGTTTTCGTCTTAAGCTGTAGTAAGGAAAAGGGTCTGCCTCTAGATACCAAATCTATCTCCTCACACCTGCACATAAACATGAATGCTCTGCAGAACGGGAAGACAAACTCCTTCCAGAAACCTCTGGTAGCAGCTTAGCTCCTGGCAAAGCATACAGGTTAGGTGTGCTGAAATACATGATTTCAATGGGACAACCACATGGTAAATTACATGATTTGGTTACTTCCTGCCTGTGGTTTTAAAAACTACTGCTTGTTTAAAAAAAGAAGTTCATTCTTGGGAACGATTCTGTGCCGAATCCACGTCCTCATTCTATTGAAATGGGTAGGGTGAAAAACTGTGTGGAATTGTGAAGTGCATCCCACTTTTTTTGCAGCACAGAAGAAACTGTGTGAAGCCACCCTTACAGTACTCACCACAGGAAGCAAACTGCAGAGACAAGACACAACTTTCGTGAAGATGGAGCTGGTACTTATCAGGCTTGGAAACGTGTAATACTTCAACATTACTGCTCTCCATCCCAACAGCCAGCCACTCGCCAGTAGGACAGTAACCCAAGGAAAAGATCTATATGGGGGGTAGAAAATAAGGTTTATAAAACCATCCGCATAAGGCTTTTTATCTACAGTCACCCAATGACCCAACTCCATCCAGTACCTGAGAATTGAAGTCATGCTGCTGGAGCTGTCTGCCTTCTCTCAGGTCCCAACAACGAACTGTATTGTCCAGACCACCAGTCCATAATTTGGTGCCATCATGAGAGATATCTATACAGCTGGCACCGTCTGTGTGTCCTTGGAATTGCCTATGAAAGACAGAAGCGTAACAAGCTTTAGATAAAAAAGTACTACTTTTACATCAACTACACCTTAAAACAAGAATACTTCAAGCATGAGAACGTGCAAAAAAAGGAGTAATAAAACTTGAGGTTGTCAAGCTTTTGATGGTTCATTTTTGTTTGTCAGACTTGTAGCAGTTCTTTTGAGAAGTTTTCAGGTAGACATCTAAAGCAATCATTATTAGGACAGCTCGAGATCTACTTATGAAGCAAAAATTTATCATAACTTATAAAATTAACAACCTTAGTTTTGACTGCTATTAGCACATCTCACCTGACAAGTGTCTGGTTCTGTAAGTCCCAAACTACAATGTTGCCATCAGAGCAGCAGGAGAAACAGACTTTGGCATCTGGGCTTATGGCAAGAGCATAGCATGCTGGAGCAGAAGAGGTAAGCTCTGCTTTTATCCTTGGAGTGGGTGATGCCAAGTCCCATATGGACAAAGTGCTGGCCTCACCCCCAACTATAAGGCTGCGGCCGTCTGGAAGGAGTTTACAGGAGCGGATATAGTTATCTCGATTCTGTACAGGAGAAACATAAAATATATATTAAGTCACCTTCTACTGTACAACACTGGACACAAGACCTGCCACATGGAAATGAGAGCATGCTGTAGACTTTCAAATCTGCTGTCTGCTCATTATATTGTGGAAATGTGGCAGGTTTTCACACGTAACATTTGCAGATTTTGTGTTTGCTAAGGACATATTCCACTGAAGACCTGGCATATCACCAAGTTACCACATACCTTAGCGATCCTGAGGGTCTAAACCCCGATCAAAATCACTAGAACAAAGACTTGTCACAGAGTGGTGTGGTGCCGGTACTACACACAGCTGTACTTGAATGTTGCCTCAGTCAGAAGCAGAACTGTTAAGTAAAAGTGCTGTAGGGACCTCTAGGTGAGGACATTTACAGAAGTACCAGCATCCTTCAGCGGAGCCTTACCAAGCAGTCAAGTTGTGCCACAGGAGTCTTCGTGCCTGGTTGCCCAACGTCCCACACTTTTACGCAGCCTTTGCCTCCAGTGTAGACGTGACGTGTAGAGTTGCTTATAGTAACAGCACAGACCACTTCACCATGGTTTAATGTATGTAGCTGGCGAGCGTGACGAGGGATTCCAGAACCTATTAAAGCATCTGGAGGAAAAGGGACAGGCTGCATCTGCCCATCTGCACTGACGTGGAAGGAGTAAGCTCTGTAAGAGGAAAGAAGAGGGGGACATTGAAAGGGGTTATCCCATATAGACATTTTTCCATCCATAGGATGTGTCATCAATGCCTGACAGCTGCAGGCCCCACCTCTGGGACCCGCACCTATCCGTTGCCGGAAATGGAAAGGAGGCTTATTTCTCCATTCACTGCTATGGGACTTCTGACAATAGCCAAGCACGGTTACTGAGCTATGTTTGAAATTCCCATTGCAATGAATGGATAGAGCCATGTGGCAACCTCTCCCATTCCTGTTGGCACGTGAAGGGGTACCAGAGGTGGGACCCACACCTATTGGACATTTATGGCTTATCTTGTGAATAGGTCATAAATATACAGTACAGACCAAAAGTTTGGACACACCTTCTCATTCAAAGAGTTTTCTGTATATTCATGACTATGAAAATTGTAGATTCACACTGAAGGCATCAAAACTATGAATTAACACATGTGGAATTATATACTTAACAAAAAAGTGTGAAACAACTGAAAATATGTCTTATATTCTAGGTTCTTCAAAGTAGCCACCTTTTGCTTTGATTACTGCTTTGCACACTCGTGGCATTCTCTTGATGAGCTTCAAGAGGTAGTCACCTGAAATGGTATTCCAACAGTCTTGAAGGAGTTCCCAGAGATGCTTAGCACTTGTTGGCCCTTTTGCCTTCACTCTGCGGTCCAGCTCACCCCAAACCATCTCGATTGGGTTCAGGTCTGGTGACTGTGGAGGCCAGGTCTTCTGGCGTAACACCCCATCACTCTTCTTCTTGGTCAAATAGCCCTTACACAGCCTGGAGGTGTGTTTGGGGTCATTGTCCTGTTGATAAATAAATGATGGTCCAACTAAACGCAAACCGGATGGAATAGCATGCCGCTGCAAGATGCTGTGGTAGCCATGCTGGTTCAGTATGCCTTCAATTTTGAATAAATCCCCAACAGTGTCACCAGCAAAGCACCCCCACACCATCACACCTCCTCCTCCATGCTTCACGGTGGGAACCAGGCATGTAGAGTCCATCCGTTCACCTTTTCTGCGTCACACAAAGACACGGTGGTTGGAACCAAAGATCTCAAATTTGGACTCCTCAGACCAAAGCACAGATTTCCACTGGTCTAATGTCCATTCCTTGTGTTCTTTAGCCCAAACAAGTCTCTTCTGCTTGTTGCCTGCCCTTAGCAGTGGTTTCCTAGCAGCTATTTTACCATGAAGGCCTGCTGCACACAGTCTCCTCTTAACAGTTGTTGTAGAGATGTGTCTGCTGCTAGAACTCTGTGTGGCATTGACCTGGTCTCTAATCTGAGATGCTGTTAACCTGCGATTTCTGAGGCTGGTGACTTGGATGAACTTATCCTCCGCAGTAGAAGTGACTCTTGGTCTTCCTTTCCTGGGGCGGTCCTCATGTCAGCCAGTTTCTTTGTAGCGCTTGATGGTTTTTGCGACTGCACTTGGGGACACTTTCAAAGTTTTCCCAATTTTTCAGACTGACTGACCTTCATTTCTTAAACTAATGATGGCCACTCGTTTTTCTTTACTTAGCTGCTTCTTTCTTGCCATGATACAAATTCTAACAGTCTATTCAGTAGGACTATCAGCTGTGTATCCACCTGACTTCTGCCCAACACAACTCATGGTCCCAAGCCCATTTATAAGGCAAGAAATCCCACTTATTAAACCTGACAGGGCACACCTGTGAAGTGAAAACCATTTCAGGTGACTACCTCTTGAAGCTCATGAAGAGAATGCCAAGAGTGTGCAAAGCAGTAATCAAAGCAAAAGGTGGCTACTTTGAAGAACCTAGAATATAAGACATATTTACAGTTGTTTCACACTTTTTTGTTAAGTATATAATTCCACATGTGTTAATTCATAGTTTTGATGCCTTCTGTGTGAATCTACAATTTTCAGTCATGAAAATGCAGAAAACTCTTTGAATGAGAAGGTGTGTCCAAACTTTTGGTCTGTACTGTACATATGGGACAACTCCTTTAAAGGGGTTGTCTCAATTCAGCGAATGGCATATATAATGTAGACAGTTAATGCTAGGAATTGTAGTTTTGCAACAGCTGGAGGGCCACAAGTTGGGCATCCCTGCTATAGTGGCTGGGACAGTGGCAGCGTGCATAGGCACGCATGCGCAGCAGCTCCGATACCAGCCACCTTGTATCTGCGCTGAGGCTGTGACCCCTGGAAACAGTGTATAATGTGATGAAAAAATGAATCCAGCCAGCAAATGAAGAAATATGGATAATAACAATACATTAGTAAGTGGCTTGTATTAACTTTCTCTATATGAAAGAAGCCATTTGCTGAAGTGAGACATTACCTTTAAGATGTCTAATATTACAAAGACTAAAGAGCACATACTTTTTTGAATCTTCAGATTTAAAGATCTCAGGCTGTAGAGATGTTACACATGCTTACCACAGACTATTCAAAAAAAAAAGAAAAAAAAAAAAAAAGGACAGGACAATAGTTGCAGCCCTATACACAGTATATGAAAAAATAATCATCATGTACAACTTATTGCAGTAAGAAAGGTTAGGATAGAAGTCTCCTTTAAGGGCCTGTGGGTAAGTTTAAGACAAAGGGCAAGCACAAGTGGTGCACCGTGGTTTCTTTAAAGCTTTATGGATCTGGAAGATCTGTGCAGATGGCTCGTGTTTCTGTCTACACACACCAAAACTGTTATGTATGGCATAACACAAGGTAATTATTGCAGGAGGGTGAATTCACTGCACAATTTAATCTGTGTCGTCATCCCTCGACCTAGTCATTAGCCTGCCCACACTGTATGGAAATGTGTATTCAACACACTTAATCCAGTGTGGCATTCTGCTAAGTCAGAGAGACAATGGCAGGAAGCTGCATCTACTGAAGCCCTTCAATTATACTAGAGAACCGCTTTAGGCCATGGTCCATATAATCCATATAATGATAAATATTCCAATAACCAGGGGCGGACTGGGAACTTAAAGTGGTCCTGGAAAAAGTATGAAAAGTGGCCCTGTTTTGTAGTGTGGTCCAAATTGATAGAAGGCAGGGCCAGCAATACCATATTGTGGCACATTATACCGCCCCAACAGAGCCAAATACCACAGTCCATCACAAAATACTGACAGCAGCACAAAATACAGCCCCAAAAACTTCCACTGGCTGGCCCTGAGGAGGGCCCAGGCGGCCCTCTGGGCATCGGCCCACCGGGAAATTTCCCTGTAAGGTCTATGGCCAATCCACCCATACCAATAACTCCAAAGGATGCAACAAAGAAATAGATCAATCATAATCATGCAAGGGATGGTAATGACGTCTCAGTATTTGCTGCCAAGGTATTATTAAAGGAGATAACGGAGAACAAATGGTAACCACCCCCAGCACTCACGGTTTTCCAGATGCAGCTCCTGGAATAGCAGCCCCCAAACTTCGCATGTGGGCATGGGGGTCATAACCAACCTACAACAGTAACAGACGTAATGAGTAAGAACACCTAGTAAAAGAAATAAACCACCTCAATATGTAACTCTAATGCATAAAAGGGTAAAAATGAAGTCACTTACTAAAGAGGATCTTCCATAGGTTCCTGCAGCAGCTGCCCCATTGATCTGTGGAGACATGAGGTGAAGACCAGCATAGGCTGCGGCTCCCTCAGCATTCACAGAAGGATGAGCAATACTAAACGCAGCTGGATAGCCAGCCTGTGCTCCTAAAGGGGCCCGAAGTCCAAGGGCTGTGAAGTAATATTAGACAGAGATTACATTAGGCACAAAACTAGATGGAGATGGCTTTGAACTTTTCCACCGATACCTTCTACTCACCTAGAGGGTCAATGGCAGGCTTACTGGAGAGCGGTCGGAACTGAGAAACACTAGCACCACTAGGGCCAGGTGTGCTCATGTCACTCTGAGAATTTGGTGTGCTAGACTTGAGGCCTGGCGTTCCAGCCTTTTCTACTTGCTAAAAAAGAAACCTTATATTATGTACAGAAGACAACGCCATAATGAATGCCAACAGTTTATGCATGCCCTGGCTGTGAATCATTAAACATCCTCTACCCCTTTGTATGACTGAGGTCAGAATGCAAGTACCGTGGGAAGATCCTTGCTCCTGGAGGGGGATACGCTGCTAGACGAAGTCATGGAGTTTGGACTTGCTGAAGGAGGGTCTTTTCTCTGTAGGTTGGCTTTATCTACACCGTTTTCCCGCGAGGAATAGGAATGGACACTATGAGGTGAAGCAGGATCCTGGGAAGACAATCGCTTATTGGAGCTTACTACCATTTGCTTTGATTTTTTCTCCTTTGATGCTGATCTAAAAAAAGTAACTTACCTCATCCACCACAAGATTGTCTTCACTGCGGTCAGCATCACTGCCCTGTAAAAGAAAACAAGATTTGAGGGATTTTTTTTATCTGTCTGATAGGGGACTAAAAAAAATTAAAAATCTATTAGAGTTGCTGGAGTTAGAGGAGCCAACATTTTAAGTAGCTCTGGAAATGTGCAGCCATTTTCCCTGCCATGCACCTTTTTTGGGGACCAATTACTTTGGTTCCTACTGAAGTACAGAGAGAAGATACAATCAGGACTCACATAATCTGTTCCAAAGTCTTTTTCCTCCGTTTTGCGTTTTTTGTTGCTGTTCAGGTAATCTGATAAGGTTCGCACACGCTCGCCATTTGGAAGGGTAAGACAGCTCTGTGAAAGGTACAAAACAAAACAAAAAAACGGGATTAAGGGGTTTCTAGGAGTACAATACTGGTGACATATCCTCATGTTTGGGACAGGTCATCAACATCAGATCAGTGTGGGGTCCGACACCTCGCACTTGACTATCAGCTGTTTGAAAGGGTCGAAGTGGCGGCCTCCTAAAAGCTTACCAATCACAGCGCCATACACGTTATAGTGGCTAAGCTTGGTATTGCAGCCCAGGCCCCTTCATTTGAATGGAACTGAGCTGAGCATGGGATTTTCATTGCCCGTGAAGCCATGTGTAGGCAGTTAGCCATGACAAACCTGGGAACTTTCCTACAGCCCCAGGCTGTCGTGGCAAGCGATCGCAGTCTCGCAATTTCACGGCCTCAAGTATGGGGCAGGCTCAGCGCTTGAGCTCGCTCCATACTCCTTACAGCACACCATGACGTAGATGCGCGTCGTAGTGTGTGTAAGGGTTAAAGGTCTGGTCTAAACAGCACTTTAATGACAGATGCCCCTGGACTTGACCAGTAGACTGGCAGAAAGAAGCCCAGTACGAGCAGAGGAACTGGAATACATTCACCAAGTGCTGGATCTGAAGACGCAGCAAATAAAGGGCTGCATTCTGGGTGCCATTTATTCCACCCCCACACAGATACAGCTTCATCAGAAACCTAATGCAGGCCCCATGTTCTCAGGTTAGACAGTATTCCCCATATCCCATCACACAGTACAGCGCTATACTTACAGGCCCTGGGTCTCTGTCTGTCTCCATGGAAACGTATGAGAAGAGAAAAGGGAAAGATCTGGTTAATTTTAGTCAAGATTATTAATTTATCATCTCTTTCCCACTGAGAAATCTCACTCTTCCTTACAGATCTAGATCTCCCCATTCCTCCAGCAGACACCGCCCACCACTGGAAGTCTCCCTGCCCCCAGCAATACACTGGACCAGACGGCTTATGTGGAAACGGAAAAACACAAGATGAGATTTCCCCTTTGCATCTAAAGATTCTCTTTCATTTTGTTTTCCATGCATAGAAATTTTATCACTGCACATGAATAAGAGTTCACCGCTCTCAGGCTCTATTCTACTGTGTGCCTGTGATGACACTACTGTAATGTTTGTATACGGCTTGTTCAGGATTAGAAAAAAAAGGAGTTTGCATCTTGCCCAGAAACGGTGTCATTTTTGTCCAACTCCATTAAAAGGGATTGTCCCATGAAAAATATTCTACATTTTTCAAACCAGCACCAGGATCTCAATACTTTTGTAATTACACGCAATTAAAATTTAGTATAGCCAGTGAATTATTCACTCAGTATAGCGCCACCTTCTCCGTCCAGCTCACTGAGATGGAAGCACATGCTCAGTTCCATCCTTCAAATGCCACCAGCTTCAGCAGAAAAGAAAACTGCCCTGAGAGTGCCCACCCCTTGAGCTGTCAGCTTGATATGAATCTAGCAGAGCAATGAATGGGAAGATCTCTGGATCCATGTGAGGTACAGGGCTGGTTCTATATGATGTCTGATTTTAATTTTTTTCACATTATTCATGGGATAACCCCTTTAACTTGAACTGGGCTGGGCTGCAGTACCAAATGGACAAGAATGGAGCCGTTTCTAAGAAGGAAAAAGCAAACTTATAACTCCAATCCAGGACATCAGGGGAGATTTATCAAAAGTGGAGTAAAGGAAAACTGCCGATAGCAACTAATCAGATTCCACCTTTGATTTTTTCAGCGCTCTGAAAAATGAAAGGCTCAATCTGACGGGTTGCTATGGACAACTAAGCCAGTTTTCCTTTACACCACTTGATAAATCTTCCCCAACCCCTTTAATATAGGTTTGTGGTCTCCTGAAGCCTAAAGCAGACATAACCAGGAAACAACCGTATGGTCGATTGCAATTCACCAATAAACAGGCACATCATTATAAGACAGCCTGAAAAAGAAAGGATTCAAGAATACGCTACAATCAGAAACGCCCAAGGTACTAAACCAATTGGCATTCCTAATACAGAATTTCAGAGAATGGGCAATTGCACTATGTAACATTTTAATCATGGAGCATGTGTGTCTAGTTTAAGGTCCACAGGATTGGCTATAAATGACCAATAGTTAGAAGCAGGTCTCCATCCACTGCTATGGGGCTTCTGAAAACAGCCAAGCGCACTTGCGCAGCTATTCTTGGAAGTCTCTTAGCAGTGAATGAGAGCTCCACATGTGATGTCTCCTTTCCATTCCCAGAGGTACATCAGAAGGTCCCCATTCTTGGGACCAACATCTACTAGACATCCTCCAGGGGATATGCCATAAATTCTCTGATGGGTCAACCCTTTTAATCGAGCAATCTAGATTTACCTCTGTGTTCTGAGTCGGCCAGCCCCTCTTTTGCTGCCAGCTGAGACTGTAGGCCAAGGACACCGGAAAGGGCCAGCAGGCTGGAGGCACTGGTGGCAGCCGCTAGGTTGGGAGGCTGCAGACTAGATGGGTGAGGTGTTAGTGGAATAGGAGGTGCATGGTGTGAGAGGTGCTGAGCTTGGAGCTGGTGCTGTTATTCACATTGTAAAGAGTGGAGAGGATGGTTCATGAAAAGAAAACAGAAAAAAGGAGATACATTTTAGTTTTCAACAAACACTGAAATTGTAATTATTTAATTATTCAATTTCATTATTGAATTTCAAAATTCTCCCCAAGGTAAAGGTGTTCTCCAGGATTCAAAAAGCTTTCCCCAGAAACAGCACCACATCTGTCCAAAGGTTGTGTGCGTTACTGCATCCTAGCTCCAATGATGCTAAGGTGACTGAGCTGTAATACCACACACAACCAGTGAAGAAACTTATATATATATATATAATTATCAACCAGTTTCAAGGTCACTGCACTTAACGAGAATGCTCTCTGCTTACAAAAAAAAAAACAAAAAAAAAAAAAACATACCCCAATGGCTGCATTAAGCTCCGCCATCGTCACTTGCTTAGCTCGTTCAACTGCCTGGACCACTTGTTGTTGATGCTGGATTTTGAAGAAAAGCAAGGAGTCAGATGAAATTACAAGAAATAATAGAATAAAAACACGTCTTGAGAAAGGAAAGCAATTTAAGCCAACGAAAAATCTCACCTCTTGAGACAGAAATGGCACCAACTGGGCACATATAACATTCAGACGTTTGGCAATTTCAGTCTAGAATAGTACAAAATACGTCATCATAACCTGGGATAAACTAGAATTGTAATGCTAATGTAGAAAGCAATAACATCAGAGCAAAAAAAAAAAAAAAGATGGAAAGAAAGCTTATTAAATCTAGGTAAGAAGAATGCTAATAAAAAATTTACAGTCAGTAAGTCGTGAAAACTATTTGATCGTCTAAATGTGTTGATACACGCTCACAGATTCCTCATCGCAGCATATGAAAACAGCCATCACATAACTCTAGCCATGCGCAATACCCTTTAAATAAGCGGCTTTCACTGCATATACACCACAGCATTCAGTATACATCCCATAGGACAAACCACCACTGGCCACTCAACATAACATTAAGATTTTATATGATAAGTATCCAATGGTTAGCTATATCAGTAGTAAGTGCAGGGCCATCAAACACTGTTATCCCATTAACAGCCTTTATGTGAATATTGTATGTAGATAATAATAATAATACTACTAATTATAATTATTATTATTTTTATAATAAACAGATGGATAGTCCTCGGGATACAGTTTTTTTAAGCCACTCCATGTATTCTACACTCTGTCCTGGCTCTTTAAAGGGGTCATCCTGGATTAGTCATCAATATCACAGATAGAGGTCCAAGTCCTGGCACCCCTGCTCATCAGCTGTTTCAGGAAGCTGTGGCGCTCACCAGAGGTCCTGTGAGCTTACCAAGCTCAGCACCGTACATCGCATAGTGGCAGTGTTTGGTGTGGCAGATCAAGCCCATTAACGTGAATGGAGCCGAGCTGCAACTAGGCCATGTGACCAAAGTACGGTGACGTCACTGGCCTAGGAAGAGGCCTAATCGCTGATTGGCAGGGGTTCTGGAAGTCGGACCCCTGCCGATCTGATATTGATAAACAATGTTGAGGATAAGTCATCAATATTGATTCCCAGATAAACCCTTTAAAGGGTTTCTGTCACCAGTTTTGGGCATATAAAACAGGATGACATTTGCAATGTGCAAATGTCACCTGATGCCCAAACTGGTGATCATTTTTTTACTGGTGCCCCCGTTTTTGAAATAAATCAACTTTTGTCGTATGCAAATGAAGCTTACTAGGTGCAAGGGGCGGTAACCCTGCACCTAGTAAGCGCCGTTTCCCTACCTTTATTCACGCCCCCTTTGTTGTGATAGACAGGGCCAGGCAGCTCGCTCTAGCTGCTCCTGGCCCTGTCCGTGCTGAAAATCCCGCGCCTGCGCCGTTCGGACTTCATTCGGCGCAGGCGCAGTGAGTGCCGATTGCTGCCGGGCTCCCGGCTTCCTCACTGCGCCTGCGCCGCCTTCTCTTCTGGGTGTTCTGTGACGTCATCGGCGCAGGCGCCGAATGAAGTCCGAACGGCGCAGGCGCGGGATTTTCAGCACGGACAGGGCCAGGAGCAGCTAGAGCGAGCTGCCTGGCCCTGTCTATCACAACAAAGGGGGCGTGAATAAAGGTAGGGAAACGGCGCTTACTAGGTGCAGGGTTACCGCCCCTTGCACCTAGTAAGCTTCATTTGCATACGACAAAAGTTGATTTATTTCAAAAACGGGGGCACCAGTAAAAAAATGATCACCAGTTTGGGCATCAGGTGACATTTGCACATTGCAAATGTCATCCTGTTTTATATGCCCAAAACTGGTGACAGAAACCCTTTAATGGAGTATTCCAGTTGGTATAAGTTATCCCCTATCCACAGTGTGACCAGCCACTCTAGTCATTTTAGGGGAGCAGCAAAGGGTCTGCAAGGGGTTGTTCTCATGATCGGAGGGGGGTCCCAGCGGTAGGACCCCCACCGATTTGATAGTTATCCTCTATCCTGTGGATAGGGGATAACTTGTACCTACCGGAATACCCCTTTAACTTACTCCTTTGTTTGGACTTTTAACATAGCATATAGCCCCAACTGACATTCTCAGCCAGACCGTTCGGGGGTGACTCACTAGCGTTTTCAGATCCAGCAGGAAACAGCTTGCTGGATCTCTCTGTATCCGGTATTGCCGAAAGCCACAGGGATGCAGCCAGGCCCCATTAAAGGGAACCTGTCATCAGCTTTATGCTTACCTCACTGAGGGCAGCATCAAATAGTGACAGAAATGCTGATTTCACCCGTGTGTCACTCATGAGATAGTAAGTGGTTGCCGAGAACCATCATCAGAATCAGTTCAGCCTAGGCCTTGAAGAGAGTCAAATCTACCTAAGAAGAGTCATGGTTATTTATAAGCTCCCGCAATCTCCCGGTCCATCTGCTGATGATTGGGAGTTGTCTTCTAGACAGAAAGGGAGAAAACTAGGTAGAAGACTGTCAGTCATCAGCAGGTGAGCAGGAATTCATGAATAATCATGACTCTTCTCAGGTAGCCGGGACTCTTTTCCAGGCCTAGTCTGAAAGGATTGTGATGTTGGTTCTCGGCAACCACTTACTTTTAACTTAATGACAGACCTCTGAAATCTACTCACCTGTCTCTACTTTATTCTGCCGTTAGTATGGGCAGCATAAAGTTGATGACAGGTTCCCTTTAACTATAATGGAGACTGAGAGCAAATATGCAAATATGCAGAGAATTAGCTGGACAAATACCACTGCATCTTAGAGCATCACACATTACACTGATAATCACAAGGCTGTTCTGTGGACATCTTCATCTAGGACTATCAAGCAAACAATAGAGCTGTCATACTGTTATCCAAGTTCTATAATATACTATTATACTAGCAGATAATATCTTTCCTTCACAGCAGTAAGCTAAATAATGTAAGGAGTTGTAGCTCACTTTGCTAACTGCTACAGAAGGACATGCTGTACTTATTTTTAATAGTACAGTATTGCAAAAGTGAAAAAGCCCCCCCAAAAAAAGATGTGAAAATGGAGTTTAAAAATAACCCTTTCTGAAAGAAGTGTCCCTTCAAAGACAAAATGCTTTGTAAGGCTAGCGTAGCTAAACGACTACGCACAAAGTAGGCCCTGTCAATCAAGTTGAAGGAGGATTAATGGTGCATGGAGTGGCTTGGAACTGCCCTCAGTGCACTTATCTGCTCATTTGCATATGGATTAGTAGTACTTTTTTTTCCTCCAGAATGATGCAGATTGATAAGTGAAAGGTGTCGTTACATTACATTCAGCTAAGCTAGCCCTACATGGTCGAACCCTGTGTTACCAGTTAGGGGTGTGTCTAACACTATCAAATCAGTGCAGCCAGTGTCCAATTGTGCGATAACACACAGTCCAACACCCAGTTGGACCTTAAGGGCCCATTCACATGACCGTGTCAATGGGTCCGCATCTATTCCGCAATATTGCGGAATAGAGGCGGCCCCATTCACTTCTATTAGAGCGGGCAGCTGCGACTCCGTGCCGCGGCTCCACAATGAATTATAGAACATGTCCTATTCTTGTCCGCAATGGACAAGAATAGGCATTTTCAACAGGCGCATCAGCGGAACACACGCCGGGCGGCATCTGTGGTATCGCGGGTCCGAAATACTACGGCCGTCTGAACGGCCCCTAAGAGAAGGGTGCTGGCAATTTATCCATGGCACAACATAGTCATAAGAATAGATGCTCCAGAATTGTTATTACTAAGACAGACATGTCGGGAGAGGGGACGATCCTCTTTAAATGTTTTAGAGGGTAACAGGTCCTTTTTACAGGGCTTGTCCAGCTGAGAAAAAGTTCAAGCACACAGACAATAACTGCCTGCGGAGGAGACCTACCACAGCCAGTGATTGGCTAAGGGCCCATTCACACGACCGTGTGAATGGGTCCGCATCTATTCCGCAATATTGCGGAATAGATGAAGCCCCATTCACTTCTATGAGAGCGGGCAGCTGTGGCACAGATCCAGCTCCGTGCCGCGGCTCCGCATAAAAAAAATAGAACATGTCCTATACTTGTCCGCAACAGCGGACAAGTATAGACATTTTCAATGGGGCGCCCAGCCGTGTGTTTCGCAACGTTGCGGAACATGCCGGGCAGCACCCGTAGTATTGCGGATCCGCACTTTCAGACCCGCAATACTACCGTCGTGTGAATGGGCCCTAAGCAATCTCGTTTCCTGTGTCAAGAGGGAACAGGAAGTAGAGATTGGCAAGGAACGTGGGGAACACTAGAATAGGAGTGGTGGGGATGCTGGTAAGGATGGGCACAAATTGGCGTTTTACTATCTGGAATCCTGCTCCATCATAGTACCAGAATTGCTGGATCCAACACATGCCAGATACCAGCAGCGCCTTTCAGATCCCATTCACTAAAATGGGTTCCTTGCATGAATACCAGTTTTCTGCTGGACAAAATGCGGCAGTATTTAATCTTTTTTTTTTTTTGGCCAGAACCAGCTATGTGATAGGCGATATGAAGGTAATATATAGAGATTATAAAGGTAAGGGCAAGAGAAACATCAAGATACTGGTATGAGCCACCCAAAAAATTTAGAAAGGTTTCCAGACCCTTCTCCTGAAATCAGGGAAGCCATATATGGAATGTACATCTGGTACACAAAGGATCCATGAATCCATGATGCAGTAGTACAGTGATAGAGATCTCCAAGAAAAAGATCCATCGCCACACATAATAGGTAACAAAGCCTGTGCCCATTCTAAGAATAATCATCTCCACATTAAAGTACTAATCAAAAAGACTCGTCCATATCCCAGCAGAATAAAGGAGGGGGTGGGGGACACCTAGCAGAGTGAGGGATGTATTATGTGAAGGACACAAGAGAGGACACCACAAGACACAAACGTCTTCCCCTGTTGTCTTAATGGCACCGCTGCCAGGACTGAGTGAGTACGGCAGGGAAGACGCTGCCTCCAGGGGCTTGATGGATTTTACGTCTTTGCGGGGGGAGGAAGGCCTCGCTCATTAATGTGCAATTTACTGCTACTTTAACTCACACAGCATGAGGAATGAGTACGCTGCTACCACAGCGAGCAGAGGAGGGAGAACATGACGAAGGAAGGAGTGGGCAGAAGAAACAACACAAACAAACAGGTGTGGTTCACCGACAGGGAAACGACAAGCACAAAAGGCCAAAAGAAACACACAGCGCAGGATCGCAGAATAAAATACTCAAGAGAAAAAAAAAAAAGTCGAAGCCAAAGCAAGAGAACTAGAAAAATACTTCAAGGTGATTTGGGATTTACCTGTTTGTGCATTTCAATATTCAACCCATAGGACATTTCATAATACTGAAAGAAATAAGAAAACTGAATATTAGTATCAAGGTAAGTGAGCCCAGAGCTGGCCATTATTACAGGGAAATTCTTTCATGCAGTCCAGAAAAACGTGCAGCATTTCAAAGCATGGTGCCCATCAGCAGCCCAAAAACAATGAGTCCTTGCTCTGATTCTAAAGAGGAAGGACATTCCCATTGCATAACAGCCAGGGCTTGAGGGGGCATGTCATATGGCAGCGATGGCGAACCTTTTACAGAGCGAGTACCCAAACTGTAACCCAAAACCCACATATTTATCGCAAAGTGCCCTTCCATGTACGTTATCATTTAGCTGTAATAGCCTGCCTACATTCAGTGCACTGCCTGTGCTGTTCATAGTGCGCCCTGCGCTGATGAGTGGCAGGAAAAGTCTAAGGCATATTGGTTCACCATCGACTTTTTCCAGGGTGCGGGTGCCCACAGATAGGGCTCTGAGTGCCGCCTCTGACACCCATGCCATAGGTTCGCCACCACTGCCATATGGCAATCTTTTCAGCCTTCAAGAAGGGGCTTGTATGGTTAGCAGTTGCCAATACCTTGGAAAACCATTTATTTGGTTGTTCCTACAAGAATAACATGCTCCATTTAAAAAAAATAAATAAATAGATATCTATCTATCTCCATCCATCTATCTATCTATCTATCTATCTATCTTTAACAGCCAGGGGGAGAGAGAACAGCATAGAATACATGCACATAGGACGACAAAAGGGAGCAACAGGGTGACAAAAACTACCTATAAATGTTTTGGATCTAGACTAGTATTAGTGTTGTACTGTTCTAGGTGTGCTGACCCTGCAGCCATCATTCAAGTTTCTTCTCCAAACACCAGAATATCCCTTTATGGAGGAGCTATTGCATTTTCTACTAAATAATTCTGAAGCACCTTCTATCAAAACTGTGTTCTTTGTTCCTGTTAGTCCTGAATATTTATGAAAAAGCGACAACTTGGTACTACCATTCTTCTTTTCATAGGTGTGTCTGTACAGCGTGACAGTGTCAGCAGCCACTGACTGGACAGTGCAAGTCTTTAGAGACACCTCCAAATAGTAACACTCAGCTGTCAATTTATAGTAGGAGTAAATTAAGAACGGTACAACATTGAGTTCTGAGATGGTCTACAATTGTTCTTTTATGAGGAATACAATTATTTCCTAAAACTAAGATATCAGGAGAGGTGAGGGGTCCTCTTTAACTTAAAAGATAACTATTACACTAGTGTTCCAGAAAGTCATGCATTTTTGATGTCCTTTTCGTCTGGGTGCATGTGTGAACAGAAATGTGCTGAGTTTTGCTTAGCCAAGTTCCAAACAATCAACATTTGCGAGTCCTTTTTAAAAGGGAAGACACCTAGTAAAACTGACCACCATGCTGATAAAAGTGCTTGGACAAGGCTACTGCCACATACCTGTCAGACTGACGCCATCAAGTATAATTTTGCATCCCCAAATCAACTCACCATGACGTAGTGCCTCTGGATCTCAGTCTTCTCTGTTGCTAGCTTCTCACACTCCATCTTTAAACTTCAGACAATGACAGGAGAGAAGAACAATCAGTAAAATGCATTTATAATTTGGTCACCTTGAAGGGCTGGCCTGCCTTGTTGAAACTTTCCCAAAAGTGTTGAAAACTGCACTACAAGTGACGTTTACTAGTATAACGATTAATAGAATTACTATTAGATGGGAGCTCAGATGGTAGTTATACAGAACTATGAGTTAGGAAGACAGAGAACCCTTAATATGCTGGACCTTACCTGTGGTATTGGCTCTGGAGGAACTGAAACTCCTCCTTAATCCGATCCAATGTCTCCGGGTAGGTGAGTTTGAGGCTTTGGGGAGGGCCTGAAGCTGCTCCAGCTGCCACTGATGCTTGCAAGTGCGTCTGGAGAAAAAAAATAAATAAAATTAGAACTGAATTTGTAGAAACTGCTTACACTCGTGTATCCAAAATCAGGAGAAGACCAATTACTGGGCTCGTCAGAAGCCATCCGAGCACACACTATATGCCAGCTCAAGTAGCCAGACAGGAACAGATAGCTGAAGCCAGCAAAAAGATTAAGTGGCAGCAGCAAATGTCTAAGAGCCTTGGCCAACAGGCTCCGGCTCTGCTTGTTCACAGTATCAAGGATCTCCATTCACTGACAGCAAGCACAGAGCTTGAAAAACTGTAAGAAAGTGATATAGATATCTTAGAAAGCAGCACAACCAATCTAGCTGGTATTCAAATTGTGGCACAAGAAAAGTCTGCTCGGTAGGCTGTCATTTTAATCACTGAAGGGATCACAAAGTAACGCCCTAACTAGTTCAAAATATAGGGGTAGATATTTGAATATTCGTATAACCCCCCCCCCCCCCCAAAAAAAAAAAAAAAAAAAAAAAAAAACTCATCTTTGTTACCTATAACAACCAGATCTCAGCTTTCTTTTTATGAGAACAATTTAAACAGGTATTCCCATCTCATGTATTGACCATCTCAAGAACCATGCCCCATTTACCCACAGAGACCAGTTCTTTATGCACTCCCTTTAAGAAATAAAAACGGAGCTAAGATTTCTTGGTATCGGCAATAAAGACCGTTTTTCTCTTGGACCATTTTGATAAATCTTCCCCTTTATAGGCTTCATTTTTTAAAAGTGGCGTGAAGGAACATTGGCTTAGTTGCTAGAGTCCACCTTTTATTTTCCAAAGGAGCTATGGAAAATGAAAGGAGGAATCTGATTGGTTGCTATGGGCTACTAAGCCAGTTTTCCTTTACACCAGTTTTGATAAATTTCCCACTACATATACAAGTGCAGATTTATCATTAATGTATTCCAGTTTTTGCGCGAGTGGTGTTTCTCTGTTGCCTTCGTCACTTTCCCAAAAAAGAGGCCATGAGGAGGTTGGGGAGAGGCAGGACATTGGCCCACCACATTTATCATGTTTTAAGACAGATTTCTGGCGTAAATGAACACTGAAATCTACGCCACCCAAGGTTTGGCGTAGATATCAGTATAGGCGCACGGACTGCCGGATGCTGTACCTAATTTATGACAAGGTGCATCCCTCGTCATAAATTAAGTGCAGCCTCAGGCACTGCGCCTGCTTATCGTAGACCAGTGTACGCTGGCAGTCTATGATAAATCTGCCCTACAGTGTTTAGATTCTAAAATGCTTGAAACCAAGATGGTATCAGCATTCATCAAGCAGACAGGGGACTTAACTTGTACTTCATACCAGGGTGATGTGCCTGGGTTCGCTCTTGCGCGTCAGAGTGCCTTTACTGCCATCACCAAGTAAAGTGGCAAATATGCAAGACTACAAATGAAATCTTCTGTAAAAATTCTGGACTAGTCATAAGGACAGCACCTGATCCTGCAACTGGACCCAAAAATTACACAAAAAATGTAGTCACATGGATAGGAAGAAATACAGACTTGTAACCAATCCAAGTGCTTAGGGATTTTAAAGGGAGTCTGTCACCTCATTTTCACCTATATAGCTAACAGCAGTGCCCCACAGAAGATGGCATACACATCCCAGACAGAAGTGCCCGGCTCTGCTGCTGCTGCAAACCAGACTGGAGGGGGGAGGGCAGCTTTAGCTGCTCATGTCTTGGGATTGGTAGCAGATAGAAAAATGGTTCTGACCTTCTTTGAAAGCTGACATCCCAAGCTTTAAAATGATACCAAAATCACAGAATTATATCCAGTATATCAGAACATATAGCTGTTAGAAATCGAGTCAGGAGAGAAAGACGTTTTTTAGTTTCACTTTCAGCCGGGCACTTGGGAGCTGTTTTCCTGCAGAATAAAAGTGCTTTTTCTGGACATGTAATACAGACACACAGTGCACACAGGTATGTCTGGGATGTGTCTGCAATCTTGTGTGGGGCAGTGCTGTTAGTTATATAGGTGAAAATGAGGTGACAGACTCCCTTTAAGCACCCCACAAAAGCTCTAATAAACAATCAGGCACCACCATCTCGATCCCTAGGATCTCCATAATGACTACGGCAGAGTGGTACAATGTGCTGTATAACCTCAACAAAAAATAAGACATTCCAGACAACAAATTCAATATGGTGGCAACAGAAAGTCCAACCCAGTATCTCTAGGATTACAAGCTACCAGACTGATGGGATCCAGGTAGCCTAGGGCAACGATAAAGCTCACCACAACTTGTATACATGCCAAAAACAAGATAAATGGCCACACGTGTATACAAACGGCAACCACATCCCCCCATACATAGTATGTTTGTTGATTTGTGACATGGATAAATGAACATAAATTTACTGTAACACTTGACCTACACACATGTAATGCTTTTATGCGGTGCCTTCACTCTTCTGCCACATGAATGGATCTGAAGGCAGCGTTCCTCAACTCCAGTCCTCAGTGCCCACCTGCCGGTCAAGTTTTCAGGATTTCCTTAGTATTGAACAGGGGGTTGACATGAGGTTTGCATGCAGCTGCTCAGCCATGGAAACCCATACCATGAAGCTCCTGGTGCACAGTTTTTGTGGTGATGTTAATGCCGTTATTGAGGCAGCAGAGCATTGGTGAATTTTATTCACTATCCCACTTTGTGACTGAGTTGCTGTTGTTCCCAAACGCTTCCACGTTACAATAATAAAACTCACTGATAGTGGAATATCTAGAAGGGATAAAATTTTACAAACTGACTTGTTACAAATGGAGACAGTTGGATGCTAATGTCTGTAAAGCGCTGCGGAATATAGTAGTGCTATATAAGTGCATTAAATAAATAACAGTGGCATCCTATTACAGTACCACTACGGAGTTGGGGGAGGGTGGGGGGGGGGGACATCAAGACTGGCATTCCCATATGTCAGTTTTAATCTCACTGAACTGGAGTTAGGGTGGGTTCACACATTTTTCCCATCCGTTTAACATATACAAAAACGTATACGTTAAACGGATGCATCAGACTGATGCCATACAGCGGCATCTGTTTACCATAGAGTCCTATTATAACAAAAAATATATATATATACTTTTTAACCATTTATAAAAAACTAAATGTATACTTTTTTTTTTTACCAGACTCCACAGGATACAAGAACGTGGTTCGCTGTGGTTTTGCGTCCTTTATTTTCGTAATGTATACGTCAAACGGGGGCATAAAACGTTATGTGAACCAACCCTTTGATGCACGTAATTTATTAAGAAACAGATGCCTCTTAAATTGGTCACATCTCTGCCTAGCCGTGCTTCAGAAACGCAAGTCTACGTCATCTAGGAGCTGGTGCAGACTTGAGCTATAACTTATGCCAGCTTCCGGCATGTTATAGTAAATAGTAAATCCGACTAGTCGCGCTAAGCCCCTTAAAAACTGCAAATTATGGAGCAAATATGGTGAGCTCCATAACTTGTAACTTTTTTTTTTTACGCCACAATAGTAGCATAAAAACATCAGTAAATGTCCTCCAGTGAGCTCTTTATAACGAGCCACTCTTTCACAAATGTATGTAAAGGCATACTGCATGGCTAGGAGCTGGATTTTATACACCTGTGGCAATGGGACTGAATGAAATACCTAAATTCAATAATTAAAAGGTGCATCCAAATACTTCTGCCAATATAGTGTATTTTGTCTGGTATTTTGATGGAATCCTTAAACAGACATGGATGAAGCCTGCCTTGGTCTTTTAGTAAGTTTCCCTAGCAAGGTTTCAACTAGTCAGCTACTGAGCCCAACACACAGGGCTATCAGAAATACTTCTCCAATCCCAATCTTATTGTTGAAAACGTATGGCATATCTCTTGATTGTACCAATTTGTAATGTTTTAGGATTGAGATTCATTTCAACGCATCTACATCTCTACAGCAACAAGAGGCTTAATGTTGTCAAAGAGACTATCAACCACCTCACGTGTCATCGCTCTGCCGCTGGATGCCGGCCAAGTTCTGTTAGGCAATGCTTCACTAGGGACAGTGAACTACGGCCAGTCACCCACAACCACTGGTGAACCGGCACTTGATATTCTACTGCACTTTCTGTAACCGCTAGCCCCTCTCTGGGGACAGTAAGCTGCTATCAAGCTACCAGTCAGTAAGATATAGTAGTCGATCGGTCAAGGGACAGCAGTTGTTGAGAGAGGGGTCATGGTTTACTAGAGCTGGAGAGAAAGATGAAAGCCCATGATAAAGGTTGTTGCTCCTTTCTTAATAGATACGACCAGTGAACTATGATTTATACTCCCAGTACACCAAGCTCATTCATGTGGGAAAAATGAGAAGGGCAAGTATTCCCGGCCACAGGTCTAACAGTCCACAAATATAAAGGGGAACTCCACTTCCTTTGTAAAATTAATATTTCTCTGTAATTAAAAAATGACTTAGTATTAGTGAAGACCTATTTCTTTTCTGTAAGGCTTGTTCATAAAGGCAAATTTTTCTCTATCTATCTATACACACAATATAAAATCTCAATATTCCACAAACAAGGAGAGGCAGTCGCATAGCAAAGGATTTTCTGTACCTCTGCAGTAAAGCTTGGCATACATCATAGGTGTTTAAAAGTGGGTCCTTGCAAATTCACCAGGATTTTCCACCCATCTAAGGGATCATGCACATAGCTGTATTACACTGCTCTGTATAACATTATAGTCAATGAGTTTGTGAAAACCACAGATCCCTCACGGATGTCGTCTGTGTTGCATCTGTGTTTCACGGATCATTAAGAGATGCTTTGAAAATTATTTTTCAGCTGTTCAGTGTCAGTAAAACACGGATGCAACACAGACAGCAAAAAACGGACACACGGACCCAACACGGATCCTCCACAGACAGCTTCATGGATGCATCATTGACCATCTGCTCATAGATTTGAGCACGTGTGAATGAGGCTTAAGGACAGGAGAGAACACATGAGAGGTGAGAACTGATTATCTATCACCACTAGAACACCCTGCCTATCACTGTGTATAGTATAAGGACAGGAGAGAACACAGGAGAGGTGAGAACTGATTATCTATCACCACTAGAACAACCTGCCTATCACTGATTATAGTATAAGGACAGGAGAGAACATAGAAGAGGTGAGCACTGATTCTCTATCACTACTAGAACACCCTGCCCTATCAGTGTTTATAGTATAAGGAGAGAAGACAGGAGAGGTGAGAACTGATTATCATCACAAGAACACCTTGCTTAACACTGTGTATAGTATAAGAACAGGAGAGAACACAGGAGAGGTGAGAACTGATTATCTATCACCACTAGAACACCCTGCTTATCACTGTGTATAGTATAAGGACAGGAGAGAACACAGGAGAGGTTAGAACTGATTATCACCACTAGAACACCCTGCTTATCACTGATTATAGTATAAGGACAGGAGAGAACATAGAAGAGGTGAGAACTGATTATCACCACTAGAACACCCTGCTTATCACTGATTATGGTATAAGGACAGGAGAGAACACAGGAGAGGTGAGAACTGATTATCTATCACCACTAGAACATCCTGCCTATCACTGTTTATAGTATAAGGACAGAGGAGAACACAGGAGAGGTGAGAACTGATTATCACCACTAGAACATCCTGCTTATCACTGATTATAGTATAAGGACAGGAGAGGTGAGAACTGATTATCTATCACCACTAGAACACCTTGCCTATCACTGTTTCTAGTATAAGGACAGAGGAGAACCGATTATCACCACAACACCCTGCCTATCACTGATTATAGTATAAGGACAGGAGAGAACACAGGAGAGGTGAGAACTGATTATCTATCACCACTAGAACATCCTGCTTATCACTGATTATAGTATAAGGACAGAGGAGAACACAGGAGAGGTGAGAACCGATTATCATCGCTAGAACACCCTGCTGATCACTGATTTTAATAAATAAGCCTTAGATTGATAGAACATAATATATATAGTTAAAATTTCTAAACATTTCTAAATATATATGGAAGTTAATAAGTTAATCATATAATATTCATAAAAGATATTTTTTTAAGCTGGAGTCACGATTGATACATTTCTACCGACTCTGAATCCACCCAAAACTAGCTCATACTCCAACTCCACAGCCCTTTGTAGAACAGCAGAGCAGGAATTATGTGCCTCCACACCGACTATGAACATCGCTGTGCCATGTGCATTAGGTATAATGTGCAAAGGGAGAGCCCAGCTGGGTTGAAACTGGCTGAACTGCTGTCATTTATAGCTGTCAGACATCTATTTTATGTGTACGGCCAAAATAGCAGGAAACCTGTGGATGACCCTATTTTACGTGAAATGGAAATAAATTACCAAAAAAGTGATATACCATTTTTTATTAGGAATGCCGTGAATAACTGTTACTAAAACAAGTGATTCAATAATGCCTGAAGGTTTATACATCTCTTGCTCTGATCAGTCTTTGCATTTGGCAACCAACAATGTAGAATATATAGTATATATACCAACCCTGTCATGGAACCGAATGGATCAGTACTACTAAGCAAAGCTATCACCCACGGGCCAAAAGTACCATACTATAAACCATGACACATCCTCAACCACAGTTCACAGGAATCAAGAAAACCATCTATTAAGGCAGGTTGCAAAGTTCAATAAAAGACAGTGTAAATTACATTCAGATGGCACATAAATGTCTCATATTAAACAGGTTAGCAGGCACAACCAAGACCTGGTTTCAGGATTGAAGATGATTCCAAAGCAAACACCAGGCACAGCGTGTAGTGCCCCATAATGCATAACGCTAGATAGTAGCCTACAGAATAGAGCTTTCCAACATTTCCAATCAAATACATTACATCAAAAGTATCCCCAAAACCGTGGTGCATTGTGTGCACATTAAAATAGCAGAATAAGTGAGGAAAGTGATCAAGTTATTGTGATATTTTAAAGGACATCTGTCAGCAGATTTGTACCTATGACACTGGCTGACCTGTTACATGTGCACTTGGCAGCTGAAGGCATCTGTGTTGGTCCCATGTTCATATGTGCACGCATTGCTGAGAAAAATGAAGTTTTAATACATGCAAATCAGCCTCTAGGAGCAATGGGGGCGTTGTTGTTACACCTAGAGGATCAACTCTCTCTCGCACTGCCACGGCTTCTGCACTTTGACTGGGTGAGGTGTGGTGACATTTACACTGCCTAGCCCTGTCAATTAAAGTGGAGAGTTGCAGACAGAGCAGATCCTCTAGGTGTAACAGCAACACCCCTGTACCTCCTAGAGGCTCATTTACATATATTAAAACTATTTTCCTCAGCAATGCAGGCACATATGAACATGGGACCAACACAGATGCCTTCAGCTGCCAAGTGCACATGTAACAGGTCAGCCAGTTTCATAAGCCTGTATTACACCTATTTTTCAGCAGATAATCACTAACAAGCGGTCATAATGTTGGCGATCATCTTGCAGTGTAATACTGCCACCAACTGCCAGATGAACAAGCAAACATTCCTTAATCGGGCAATCCAAATCTTTTCACATGTTTAAAAAAAATAAATAAATAAATATATATATATATATATATATATATATATATATATAAAATTTGCATAGCTCATCCCCATGCCCTATAGTGGTTTGCCAGCGGCAGATCGTTATTAGACACCATGATCTGCCTCTGGCAAACCACTTAACATTTTTGACAGCTCCTTTGGAAAATGAAAGGTGGAATCTGATTGGTTGCTATGGGCATCTAAACCAGTTCTACTTTACACCAGTTTTATAAATGACCCCAAGAAAGTTTTAATGAAGATCTATGCAAAGTTGCTAAAGTTTCTATTTTAGATTTATTGGGGCAATAAAAAAAATGGTTGTGAAAGTGTACATATCCTTTAACCCTTACACTCCCAGCGCTGTACATGTACGGCGGGCGTCACGGCCGACAAGTCTCTGCTGTTTCTAACAGCAGAGACTTGCCGCTACTTACCTGATCGGCGGCGTCTTGCTGGACCTTTAGATGCCGTGATCACGGCATCTAGTTGCGTCTGAACCCGGAAGCATACGCTTCTGGGTGGTGTACAGACGCCCCGAGTGGCCAATCGGGGTGTCTGTACACCATATGAAAACTGTAATCCTCGCTGGTGAGGATTACAGTTTTCAAAGTGCAATTCTAATTCTGGCCACTAGATGGCAGGCCAGGATAAGAAATGAGCAATTCTTGGATTTATCTCAGTCTAGTAAATCCCTGATTGCTCATAAAGAAAAAAAAGTTCAAATCATCCCCCTTTCCGTATAATTAAAAAATAAATATCTAAATAACAATAAATATAGACATCATGGGTATCACCGTGACCGAAAACGCCCGTACTTTTAAAATATATAAAAAAAAATTCCAATACGGCGAATTGTGTGGCGGAAAAAAGCATCCAAATAGCAATTCGCCGTTTTTTGTCGCTTTTTTTTTCTAAATAAAAAATTAAATAAAGTGATCAAAAAGTCATACACACCCCAGAATGGTATCAATAAAAACTTCAGATCGCCCCGCAAAAAATGAGCCCCCTACAGCTCTGTACACATAAATACCAAAAAGTTATAGGGGGTCAAGATGACAAGGAAAAAAAAAAAAAAAAAAAAAAAAAAAAAAAGGGCAACTTTCTAATTATTTTATCACTATCAAAACGCAGGAAAAACTATACATATTAGGTATTGCCGGATTCGTACTGACCAGTAGAATGAAAGTAACTGGTCAGTTTTAATGCACATCGAACGCTGTAAATAAGAAACCCGTAGAACTGTAGCGGAATAGCTTTTTTTTGCAATTTCACCCGATTTGGAATTTATTTCCTGCTTCCCACTACACCATATCAAATATTAAATGGTGGCATTGGAAAGTACAATTTGTCCCGCAAAAAACAAGCCCTCATACAGCTATGTGAACAGAAAAATAAAACAGTTATGGCTGTTTGAAGGCAGGGAGCGCAAAACGAAAATGCAGAACCGAAAAAACCTCCGGGAGTGAAAGGGTTAAATGCCACATCAAGCAGGGAAAAAAGAAAAAGTCCTTTTAGCTTGCTTCACTGTGCCGGTGTTATCCTCAGAGTCTCTGGCAGCATCTTCTGCTCCCTGCGGCTAGAAATTTGGGGAGCAGTTTGGGGAAAACAAGAAGATTGGATGAGCTGCAGCAGACAGCTGGGCTGGTGAGGACACACTCCTCTGGTAGTCTCATGTACATACTTACCTGTCGGGTCAAGAGGGCTGGGAAGAAAAAAAAAAAAGGGGGGGGGGGGGGGGGGGGAGAGCTGCAGCAGAGGGTAGCTGAGCTGGTGGGGTCAAACTCCCCTGGTAGTGTTTGCCTACTACTCCTCCTCCTCCCTACAGCTGGAAAGTGAGGCCAAACAGCTCTGGGGGACACAAAGGTTGGAAGCGCTGGTTAGGCTGCCCCCCTCCAGTAGTCTCCAGCTGCTTCTCCTCTGTGAAGCCAAGCAGCTTGAGGAGAACATAAAGGTCAAAGTAGCTGCAGCAGAGGAGAGCTGGGCTGATGAGGTTGGTCGGCCTCCTCCACCCTACAGCCAGAAGATGAGGTCAAGCAGCTTGGGAGACAAAGCAGAAGACTGAGGGCAGGCAGTAGTAGAGCTTGAGGACAGAACAGGCACTATGAGAATCTAAGGACATGTAGTTCAAACAAGATGGTTTTGAACTGCAAAGCTCCACTGAAGAAAAATGTATGTGTAATACACAAGTCACTTTGCTACTTAGACTACAAATACTGCCACATGCTATAGTAGCATCATCATATCTGTGTGTGTGTGACCCCAGACTCCATATTTATACTCCATTGAAAACGAGATCTTCCAAACTATTGGACAAGTAACTTTCATTCAGCTCATTAGGGTGTGGTCATAGATGCTCCAAAATTGCTACATAATAATTTACTCACTTCAAAGTGTACAGTGCCTTGCGAAAGTATTTGGCCCCCTGGAACTTTTCAACCTTTTCCCACATTTCAGGCTTCAAACAAAAAGATTTATCATTTTAAATTTTTGGTGAAGAATCAACCACAAGTGGGTCACAATTGTGAAGTGGAACGAAATTTATTGGATCATTTAAACTTTTTTTGTAATAATAAAACTGAAAAGTGGGGCGTGCAAAATTATCCGGCCCTCTTGCATTAATACTTTGTTGCGCCACCTTTTGCTGCGATTACAGCTGCAAGTCACTTGGGGTATGTCTCTATCAGTTTTGCACATCTAGAGACTGAAATTCTTGCCCATTCTTCCTTGCAAAACAGCTGGAGCTCTTTGAGGTTGGATGGAGAGCGTTTGTGAACAGCAGTTTTCAGCTCTTTCCACATATTCTCAATTGGATTCAGGTCTGGACTTTGACTTGGCCATTCTAAGACCTGGATACGTTTATTTTTGAACCATTCCATTGTAGATTTTGCTTTATGTTTGGGATCATTGTCTTGTTGGAAGATAAATCTCCGTCCTAGTCTCAGGTCTTTTGCAGACTCCAACAGGTTTTCATCCAGAATGGTCCTGTATTTGGCTCCATCCATCTTCCCATCAATTTTAACCATCTTCCCTGTCCCTGCTGATGAAAAGCAGGCCCAAACCATGATGCTGCCGCCACCATGTTTGACAGTGGGGATGGTGTGTTCAGGGTGATGAGCTGTGTTGCTTTTATGCCAAACATATCGTTTTGCATTGTTTCCAAAAAGTTGGATTTTGGTTTCATCTGACCCGAGCACCTTCTTCCACATGTTTGGTGTGTCTCCCAGGTAGCTTGTGGCAAACTGTAAACAAGACTTTTTATGGATATCTTTGAGAAATGGCTTTCTTCTTGCCACTCTTCCATAAAGGTCAGATTTGTGAAGTGCTGGACTGATTGTTGTCCTATGGACAGACTCTCTCACCTCAGCTGTAGATCTCTGCAGTTCATCCAGAGTGATCATGGGCCTCTTGGCTGCATCCCTGATCAGTCTTCTCCTTGTTTGAAATGAAAGTTTAGAGGGACGGCCGGGTTTTGGTAGATTTGCAGTGGTCTGATACTCCTTCCATTTCAATATGATCGCTTGCACAGTGCTCCTTGGGATGTTTAAAGCTTGGGAAATCTTTTGGTATCCAAATCCGGCTTTAAAGTTCTCCACAACAGTATCACGGACCTGCCTGGTGTGTTCCTTGGTCTTCATGATGCAGAACCCTGAGACTATCACAGAGAAGGTGCATTTATATGGAGACTTGATTACACACAGGTGGATTCTATTTATCTTCATCAGTCATTTAGGACAACATTGGATCATTCAGAGATCCTCAATGAACTTCTGGAGTGAGTTTTCTGAACTGAAAGTAAATGGGCCGAATAATTTTGCACGCCCCACTTATCAGTTTTATTATTACAAAAAAAGTTTAAATGATCCAATAAATTTCGTTTCACTTCACAATTGTGACCCACTTGTTGATTCTTTACCAAAAATTTAAAATGTTATATCTTTTTGTTTGAAGCATGAAATGTGGCAAAAGCTTGAAACGTTCCAGGGGGCTGAATACTTTCGCAAGGCACTGTATATATGAGAGATGGTGGTCTGCACATTTTATACCTACACTGGCCATACAAACAAAATACCAGGATGCACACCTGCAATTACACAGATGAACTTCCCAGAATGCAGTACAGAAAAGAGGAAATATCATGGAGATTTCTACACCTTGAGAATTTTCCTGAAATGTGCGCCCTGTTATTTCAATATAATCTGTTCCAGCTGTTCTAGAATATGTTCCTATTGATTGGCTGCATCAGCAATAAAGCCAGCAGGAGACCTTTGGCCAGAAGAGTAAACCAGACTTTGGAAGAACAGCTCCATCCACAGGTAACAGCAGTGGCTACCAAATGTCTTCTACCCCTCCATGAATAACTAACTAAGATACTCCACAAGGAACTTACTGGTGGTCTGTTCTGAGGAAACATCTTCTTAGGAGGTAGTAGGACTTGTCTCAGACTGAATTAAGGACCTCTCCTGCAAAAGAAAAGAACATACATTCAGCTGAGGAGTCACATGGGCAGATGTGCAAATGGTGGGAGGAGCAAACGGCCTGGAGGGACGACATGTGGTAGAAGGACTGCCATGACAGATTTAGGCTACGGTCACATTGTATTTTGGCCTCATATACACAATAAATAAAACTTCTGAAAACGCTGTGCAGTGCCACTCACCACCCATAAACTATAATGATATCTGTTCGACAGATACATGTAAGGTAGTGATTATATATTTCAAGTACAGTACCATTGTGTAACGTATGGATTATGTATTACAAGCAGAGATCATCATGTAACAAAGGTTTTTTTTAATCACAAGTATCATCTTGTAAGGAAGGGATCAAGTTACTACATGTAAGGTAGGGATTGTGTATTACAAGCAGAGTATCATCATATGGCATAGAATATTGGGGTCATTTATCAAACTAGTTTAAAGTAGAACTGGCTTAGTTGCCCATAGAAACCAATCAGATTGCACTTTTCATTTTTGACAGCTACTTTGGAAAATGAAAGGTGGAATCTGGTTGCTATGGGCATCTAAATTAGTTCTACTTTACACCAGTTTGATAAATAACCCCATATGTGTTACAAGCAGAGTATCATCATTTAATGTAGGGATTGTGTATTACAAGCAGCGCATCATCATGTAACGTTGGGCTGTTATGTATTACCAGCAGAGCATCACACAAAGTATGATTACGTAACGTGGGGGTCAGGTATTATAAGAGAAATTAGCAGAATACCACCATGTAAGGTGAGGTCCAGTTATTTAAAGAGGACCTTTCATCACTTTTTGAAATACAAACTAAAGGATCTACCTTATAGGGCGGCCCCCACTGATGCCCTCTCTGTTTTTTTTTTCCAAAAGAGCCCCCCGTTCGTCCACAGGACCCCCCGTTGTATGTGGCGCGGATTATGTTAATTATTAGTATCGGAACAGGGAGGAGGAGACTCCCTGTTCCTCAGTGGGCGTTTCCTTCTCCCTGGCTTTGAGTGCGATCCAATCAGAGCGGACCGCTCACAGCCGGGTAGAAGGAGCTCAAGTTCTCGCGCGATTCCCGCTCCAGAAGCACGCAAGAACTTGAGCTCCTTCTCCCCGTCTGTGAGCGGTCCACTCTGATTGGATCGCGCTCAAAGCCAGGGAGAAGGAAACGCCCAATGAGGAACAGGGAGTCTCCTCCTCCCTGTTCCGATACTAATAATTAACATAATCCGCGCCACATACAACGGGGGGTCCTGTGGACGAACGGGGGGCTCTTTTGGAAAAAAAAAAAAAAAAAAAACAGAGAGGGCATCAGTGGGGGCCGCCCTTTAAGGTAGATCCTTTAGTTTGTATTTCAAAAAGTGATGAAAGGTCCTCTTTAAGTACAGCTTTATTCTGTAATAACATGTAATAAAACTGTAAGGTAGGGATCAGACATAATAAGCTGTGCGATATCATGTAAGGTAGGGATCAGACATAAGCTGTGCGATATCATGTAAGGTAGGGATCAGACATACGCTGTGTAATATCATGTAAGGTAGGGATCATACATTATACGCTGTGTAATATCATGTAAGGTAGGGATCAGACATTATACGCTGTGTAATATCATGTAAGGTAGGGATCATACATTATACGCTGTGTAATATCATGTAAGGTAGGGATCAGACATTATACGCTGTGTAATATCATGTAAGGTAGGGATCAGACATTATACGCTGTGTAATATCATGTAAGGTAGGGATCAGACATTATACGCTGTGTAATATCATAATGTATGATCCCTACCTTACATGATATTACACAGCTTATAATGTATGATCCCTACCTTACATGATATTACACAGCTTATAATGTATGATCCCTACCTTACATGATATTACACAGCATATAATGTATGATCCCTACCTTACATGATATTACACCGCTTATAATGTATGATCCCTACCTTACATATTACACAGCGTATGATGTTTGATCCCTACTTTACATGATATTACACAGCTTATAATGTATGATCCCTAACTTACAAGCTGTGTAATATCATGTAAGGTAGGGATCATACATTATACGCTGTGTAATATCATATAAGGTAGGGATCAGACATAATAAGCTGTGCGATATCATGTAAGGTAGGAATTATACATATTTAGTGGAAAACAATTTCTGAAATTTGACACTTCTGTAAGTAAATATGTAATGCAATATGCATTTAATAACTGGAAAACGCTGTTATTCACTTAATTATAAGAAATCTATGAATTTGTCCTCAGAAAAAGTTAGAAAAGCTACAAATGTATGTCTTGGAAATGCAGACAATCATGTGCAAGTCTAAATGGGAATAAAACAAACATGTAAAAAGAGGAGTGGCAATATTTAGTGCTGGTCATACAGGGGTTTTATGGGAATAAGTAACTTTTCACAGGTTCCACAGCATGCCTCCATGATGGAGAGATTCATACTTACCCGCTATCCACAGCTTCGGTCCTGCATACTGACTCCCGTGTGTCTATCTTTCGGTACGAGGTTTCTTTACTTCCTTTTTGGCATTAGCATGATCACCTGCTCCGCTGTTGCTCTCGTCTCCATAAGAGACATCATCGCAGAAGGCAGTTATTGGCTGCACCAGAGCAGATGATCATACACACGCCAGGGACAAATTAAACAAGCCGTGAACCAGAAGATGGGTACACTGGAGCCAGTGCGCAGGACCAGAGTTGTTGGGAGTAGGCAAGTATGAATCTTTCCATAGTAGAGGCAAGCTGCGGGCACTTGTGAAAAGTTACTTATTCCCAGACAACACCTTTAATGCTGTGTTCCTGCTGTGTCTGGAAGTTCTGGGATGACTGCAGGCATGCCCAGTCGTGAACTTTCTTCTCTGGTCTTCACTACTGAGCATGTGCAGCACAGTTTCAGGCATTGTAACTATGGGCCTTGGAGCAGCATGAAGACATCTAGTATAAGGGAAAGGAGATGTGAGAACTGATTATCACCACTAGAATCCCATGCTTACCACTGATTATAGTATAAGGACAGGAGAGAACATAGAAGAGGTGAGAACTGATTATCACCACTAGAACACCCCGCTTATCACTGATTATAATATAAGGACAGGAGAGGTGAGAACTGATTATCTATCACCACTAGAACATCCTGCCTATCACTGTTTATAGTATAAGGACAGGAGGGAACATAGAAGAGGTGAGAACTGATTATCACCACTAGAACATCCTGCTTATCACTGATTATAGTATAAGAACAGGAGAGGTGAGAACTGATTATCTATCACCACTAGAACACCCTGCCTATCACTGTGTATAGTATAAGGACAGGAGAGAACACAGGAGAGGTGAGAACTGATTATCTATCACCACTAGAACATCCTGCCTATCACTGTTTATAGTATAAGGACAGGAGAGAACATAGAAGAGGTGAGAACTGATTATCTATCACCACTAGAACATCCTGCTCATCACTGATTATAGTATAAGGACAGAGGAGAACACAGGAGAGGTGAGAACTGATTATCACCACTAGAACACCCTGCTTATCACTGACTCTAGTATAAGAACAGGAGAGAACACAGGAGAGGTGAGAACTGATTATCTATCACCACTAGAACATCCTGCTGATCACTGATTATAGTAGAAGGACAGGAGAGAACACAGGAGAGTTGAGAACTGAATATCCATCACCACTAGAACACCCTGCTTTTCACTGTTTTTGATAAATATGGGCCTTAGATTGAGAAAACTTAAAAAATATTTATGATTAAAGAGAACATGTCACCATGAAAATGTAGTGTAATCCTTCAGCACCATGTTAGAGTAGGAGGAGCTGGCCAGATTAACATACTGTTGTTTGGAAAGATTCAGTATAACTTGTATTTTATTCATTTAAAGGGAACCTGTCACGTTGAACATGGTGATTGAGCTATAGGCATCATGTTATAGAGCTGGAGGAGCCGAGAAGATTGATATATATAGTCTTAACTTCAAGGATAATTTCTATTTTATTCATCTAAATGTCTGCCCATTCTGGACCTTGACGTCAAAGAAATGGTCCTATCAGTGACTGACAGCTGTCCCCTATGACTGTGCATACAGAGATAGCTGTCAATCACTGATAGGACCGCCTCCTTGACGTCAAATCTCAGAATTAGAAGGAATTTAAGTGAATAAAAACATATTTTACTTAATCTTTTAACATGAGACTATATATCAATCTGTTCAGCTCCTGCTGCTCTATGACATGTTGCCTGTGCCTTACATCAGGGCTGTGGAGTCGGTAAGCCAAAGCCCCAACTTCCACTCCCTCATACATGGCACATGTTTAAGCGATAACTTTAAACAAACTTTGCATAAATCAATAGTACAGATATGTCATGACAAAAAAAGTTTGTAATATATGTTTTACTAGATATCTTTACTCTGAACTTTCAGTATCAGGCTTTTCTCTGGGTACAGCTCACTAAGGGCCTGATGTATGAAAACTGTCTAGGTCTAAGACTTTTTTTGTTGCCCATAGCAACCAATCAGAGCTCCCCTTTCATTTCTCCAGAGAACTATATGAAATGAAAGGGGAGCTCTGATTGGTTTCTATGGGCAACAAAGAAACTTTTACACCTAGACAGTTTTCATACATAAGGCCCTAGGTGTTTTACATCAGAGGAAAAGCAAACTAAAACAAAGTATACAGAGAACATGCGCAGGACAATTGATTTATGCACAGTTTATTGACGTACTTGCCTTAAAGGGGTTTTCTCAGCACGTTGATTCACTGGCTGACAGGCAGTTTGCACTCAGTCTGTCTCCTCAGGCTGTGGGTGGGTCTCCAGCAGTTATTAGCATATATTAACTTACTCTGACAGAGCAGTAGATTGTGATCTCTAACACAATTACAGGTAAAGCCATGCTTCTCAGTCCTCACAACACTTGTACCTTTTGAATACTGCAGGTAATCACTCAGAGCTCAGTCCCATCATTCTTCACTGCTCTCAGCCAATCGGATAAGTCTTTCTGGTCTGCAGGTTACCATAGAAACCTGTGTACAGCGAGAGACCTGCTGAACTGTCTATAGTTCATGACTAAAGTAGAATTTACTGACCACTGTATTTAGAAAATGTCTTCTTTTAACTGTCCTTATATGTTGAAAGCTAATCTTTGTAACTAGTGAGAAAACCCCTTTAATCCTGTTTTTTCTAGTAGATCTGAGATGAGTACAGCCATTCCTTCCCAGTGCCTTTTTCCTCTGATCTGTAGCGGAGGAGCTTCACTTCTGAGCATCTACATAAGGGCAGTACACAGTCGTCTCAACTGAAAGCCTAGATCCTTAGTTCAGGAATAGAACAGACATTTATAGGACATTTCATCATTTTCCCAAATTCTTATGAAAATATATTCAGCACATAAGGAATTGAACTAAATGTAACAATTTATTAAATATTTTTGGAGTCGGTCCATTTTATACCGACTCCACAGCCCTGCCTTACATTGTATTTTCGTGGCGACAAGTTACTTTTAAATTCCTGCTCATTCTGGGCTTTGAAGTCCAGGAGATGGGCCCATCAGTGATTGACAGTCTTTCCTCTAGGACTGTGTATACAGTTAGCTGTCAGTCACTGACAGGACCACCTCCGTGATGTCAGTCAGTGACTGACAGCTATCTCTGTATACACAGTCCTAGAGGAAAGACAATCACTGATGGGCCCATCTCCTGGACTTCAAAGCCCAGAATGAGCACAGATACACATGTAGAAGTTACAAGTGATGCTGAATCTTTTCTCATAAAACTACAGTATGTATATCAAACTGCTCAGCTCCTCCTGCTGTATAACAGCTTTCTGCAGATTAGACAACACAATCAGCATCAAAGGTTCCCTTTAACATTTCTAAATTTTGTATGTGAATTAATACATTCATTACACAATATTAATAACATTTTTTTAAAGCAGGAGTCTGTACGTTTCTACCGACTCCAACTCTAGCCAAAACTAGCTTTGACTCCAACTCCACAGCCCTAATGGGTTCATATTATAAGCTGTGTAATATCATGTAAGGTAGGGATCAGACATTATAAGCGGTGTAATATCATGTAAGGCAGGGATCAGACATTATACGCTGTGTAATATCATGTAAGGTAGGGATCAGACATTATACGCTGTGTAATATCATGTAAGGTAGGGATCATACATTATAAGCTGTGTGATATCATGTAAGGTAGGGATCAGACATTATAAGCTGTGTGATATCATGTAAGGTAGGGATCAGACATTATAAGCTGTGTGATATCATGTAAGGTAGGGATCAGACATTATAAGCTGTGTAATATCATGTAAGGTAGGGATCAGACATTATACGCTGTGTAATATCATGTAAGGTAGGGATCAGACATTATAAGCTGTGTGATATCATGTAAGGTAGGGATCAGACATTATAAGCTGTGTGATATCATGTAAGGTAGGGATCAGACATTATAAGCGGTGTAATATCATGTAAGGTAGGGATCACACATTATAAGCTGTGTGATATCATGTAAGGCAGGGATCAGACATTATAAGCTGTGTGATATCATGTAAGGTAGGGATCAGACATTATAAGCTGTGTGATATCATGTAAGGTAGGGATCATACATTATAAGCAGTGTAATATCATGTAAGGTAGGGATCAGACATTATACGCTGTGTAATATCATGTAAGGTAGGGATCAGACATAAGCGGTGTAATATCATGTAAGGTAGGGATCAGACATTATACGCTGTGTAATATCATGTAAGGTAGGGATCATACATTATACGCTGTGTAATATCATGTAAGGTAGGGATCAGACATAAGCGGTGTAATATCATGTAAGGTAGGGATCAGACATTATAAGCTGTGTAATATCATGTAAGGTAGGGATCAGACATTATACGCTGTGTAATATCATGTAAGGTAGGGATCAGACATTATAAGCTGTGTGATATCATGTAAGGTAGGGATCAGACATTATAAGCGGTGTAATATCATGTAAGGTAGGGATCACACATTATAAGCTGTGTGATATCATGTAAGGCAGGGATCAGACATTATAAGCTGTGTGATATCATGTAAGGTAGGGATCAGACATTATAAGCTGTGTAATATCATGTAAGGTAGGGATCAGACATTATAAGCGGTGTAATATCATGTAAGGTAGGGATCATACATTATAAGCAGTGTAATATCATGTAAGGTAGGGATCAGACATTATAAGCTGTGTGATATCATGTAAGGTAGGGATCAGACATTATACGCTGTGTAATATCATGTAAGGTAGGGATCAGACATTATAAGCGGTGTAATATCATGTAAGGTAGGGATCATACATTATAAGCAGTGTAATATCATGTAAGGTAGGGATCAGACATTATAAGCTGTGTGATATCATGTAAGGTAGGGATCAGACATTATACGCTGTGTAATATCATGTAAGGTAGGGATCAGACATTATACGCTGTGTAATATCATGTAAGGTAGGGATCAGACATTATACGCTGTGTGATATCATGTAAGGTAGGGATCATACATTATACGCTGTGTAATATCATGTAAGGTAGAGATCAGACATTATAAGCTGTGCAATATCATGTAAGGTAGGGATCAGACATTATACGCTGTGTAATATCATGTAAGGTAGGGATCATACATTATACGCTGTGTAATATCATGTAAGGTAGGGATCAGACATAAGCGGTGTAATATCATGTAAGGTAGGGATCATACATTATAAGCTGTGTAATATCATGTAAGGTAGGGATCATACATTATAAGCTGTGTGATATCATGTAAGGCAGGGATCAGACATTATACGCTGTGTAATATCATGTAAGGTAGGGATCATACATTATAAGCTGTGTAATATCATGTAAGGTAGGGATCATACATTATAAGCTGTGTGATATCATGTAAGGCAGGGATCAGACATTATACGCTGTGTGATATCATGTAAGGTAGGGATCAGACATTATACGCTGTGTAATATCATGTAAGGCAGGGATCAGACATTATAAGCTGTGTAATATCATGTAAGGTAGGGATCATACATTATACGCTGTGTGATATCATGTAAGGTAGGGATCAGACATTATAAGCTGTGTGATATCATGTATGGTAGGGATCAGACATTATACGCTGTGTAATATCATGTAAGGCAGGGATCAGACATTATACGCTGTGTAATATCATGTAAGGTAGGGATCAGACATTATACGCTGTGTAATATGTAAGGTAGGGATCAGACATTATAAGCTGTGTGATATCATGTAAGGTAGGGATCAGACATTATAAGCTGTGTGATATCATGTAAGGTAGGGATCAGACATTATAAGCTGTGTGATATCATGTAAGGTAGGGATCAGACATTATAAGCTGTGTGATATCATGTAAGGTAGGGATCAGACATTATAAGCTGTGTAATATCATGTAAGGTAGGGATCAGACATTATACGCTGTGTAATATCATGTAAGGTAGGGATCAGACATTATACGCTGTGTAATATCATGTAAGGTAGGGATCAGACATTATAAGCTGTGTGATATCATGTAAGGTAGGGATCAGACATTATAAGCTGTGTGATATCATGTAAGGTAGGGATCAGACATTATAAGCTGTGTGATATCATGTAAGGTAGGGATCAGACATTATAAGCTGTGTAATATCATGTAAGGTAGGGGTCATACATTATAAGCTGTGTAATATCATGTAAGGTAGGGATCAGACATTATACGCTGTGTAATATCATGTAAGGTAGGGATCAGACATTATACACTGTGTAATATGTAAGGTAGGGATCAGACATTATACGCTGTGTAATATCATGTAAGGTAGGGATCAGACATTATACGCTGTGTAATATCATGTAAGGTAGGGATCAGACATTATACGCTGTGTAATATCATGTAAGGTAGGGATCAGACATTATAAGCTGTGTGATATCATGTAAGGTAGGGATCAGACATTATAAGCTGTGTGATATCATGTAAGGTAGGGATCAGACATTATAAGCTGTGTGATATCATGTAAGGTAGGGATCAGACATTATAAGCTGTGTAATATCATGTAAGGTAGGGGTCATACATTATAAGCTGTGTAATATCATGTAAGGTAGGGATCAGACATTATACGCTGTGTAATATCATGTAAGGTAGGGATCAGACATTATACACTGTGTAATATGTAAGGTAGGGATCAGACATTATACGCGGTGTGATCTCATGTAAGGTAGGGATCATACATTATAAGCTGTGTAATATCATGTAAGGCAGGGATCACACATTATAAGCTGTGTAATATCATGTAAGGCAGGGATCACACATTATAAGCTGTGTAATATCATGTAAGGCAGGGATCACACATTATACCATGCATAGTATATGAGGTAGGGATCATACAATATAGCTGTGTAGTATGTAAACTAGGGATCATACATGGTAAGGTGTAATATAAGGTAGGGATCAGACAACACAAGCTGAGTATTAGGGTCACACATGAAGTTAGCCCCCAGGAGCCGGTCAGTAATACATCATACACAGGTAGTTCACACCCGGTACAGCCCCGGCCAGACGCCCCCACACCGGGCTCCGTGCAGCGGATGCGTCCTCTCCCGCTGTGGCCTCCCAGCCCCCCAGTGTTTACTGTGGCCTTCCCACGTCTTCTCCCGCCACCCCCGATGGCTTCTGTCCTGATGCCTCCAGACACCCCCACATTAAGCCTACCTCACACTCCTCTCCCCAAATTACCTCTCATCCTATTCCCTGCGTCCTCCTCCAGTAGATCCCTCCCTCGACCACCACAGGCCTCTCTCCATATGTATCCCAGCCACACACTAAGACCGAACACCCGCCCCCACACGTTCCCCGCTCTCACCGGGCCCCGAGGTAGGAGGAGCCAGTGTCCAGTCGGGCCCAGTCTCCCGGTGCTCGGTGCAGCCCCTCCCTCCAGCTCAATCAGCAGCCGCCAGCTCCACGTGGGTCCAGGCTCCTGCAAAGCTGCCCAAGCCACCTCCAACCAATCATAGCTTCTCTCACCCCACGTGGGCCTCGTTTGTTTTTCTCCAATTGGCTGATTGTAACTCAGCTGCCAATCAAGCAAGCCACAGACTTTTAGATGTTTAACCCTTGCGTCTCCACTCCATATCGAATGGTAGCTGGTCTTAACCCCTTACTGTTCTCGACCCTGCCTCTGCAAGGGAGAATTTCCTGGAAACTGACATGGCAGGAGAACTTTTTTGTCATCAACACCATGTGATCAGTGCTGGAGCATTTTTTTTTTTTTCAGTGCTGGAGCAGGCTACACCAGATATTAAAGGAGAACTCTGTGTATGGAGTCATTAGCAATCAGTTCTCAGAATTGTGTATAATTGGTACTGAATCATCATTAGATACTGTGTGAGGATGGACGATGTAGCAGAATGGAGGGATCAGAGTCATCAGGCCATTGTATGGAAGTCCGCCTTATAATGGTATGGTAGCAGTCCTCTGATGACACCCCCACCACTTCCTTCCCTGTGTAAATAAAGAGACATAGTACCCCCCACAAACATGTTATCTATCAGTGCTGATCTTCTAGGACTGACCCCAATTCCAGCTGTGACAGATGTATGGATCACAGCTAAAATATACCATACAGCAGAACTGCAACTAGGACCCTTGGGGGAGGGGGGATTCATACATGACCCCTGTGCCTTCACCTACTATCTATCTATCTATCTACAGTATTTATCTATCTTCTATCTATCTATCTATCTATCTATCTCTTTCTTTCTATTTATCGATCTACCTCTCTATCTGTCTAATATCTATCTATCTCCTATTTATCATCTGTCTACTGTCTATGGATCTATCTATCTCAAATCTATATATCTCATATCTATCTATCATCTATCCATTTATCTATGTATCTGTTTGCCTCGTATCTATCTGTATATGGATCCATCTCATATCTATCATCTATCTAATTTCTATCCATCTGTCTACTGTTTATGGATTCATCTAATATCTATCTATCTCATATCCATCTCATATCTATCTATCTCTATCTAATATCTATCTCTGTCCGTCTATCTCTCTGTCTGTGTATCTCATATCTATCTATCTATCTATCTATCTATCTATCTATCTATCTATCTATCTATTTCTGTCCGTCTATCTGTCTCTCTCATATCTATCCATCTATCCGTCTATGTATCCTTTCTGTCTGTGGCCCCATCTCATGTCTCTCTCTTTACTCTCTTGGCCAGGGGTAGATGGGTATAATTCAGTATTCTATGATGAGGGGAGGTGTTGTGGTACCCAGGCACTGTGATGATGATGATGATGATGCACCTCCTGTCTCCAGTCCTGGTATCTCCAGCAACCCCCTCTCCTCCTGAGACTGTTAACTGGAGAGAGAGGAGGGGGCTGTTCTTTTTATTGCTCTCCCCTAATCCTTCATCTCCCCTCCTCTCATCCATCTTTTCCTGAATTTGCTCACCCCTCCCCTCACATACCTTCTTGTTTGCATGGAATGCTCATGGGGATGGGGGTTAACCCTGGAGAAGGATAAACAAGATTAATACAATGGAGAACCCTCCCTCCCCTCCCTCTGCCTATTCTATCCACCTTCTCCCTCCTCCCTTCCCTCCATACCCCCCTTTCCTTCCTTTTCTCTTTCCTTTTGTTTCCTTTTTGGTGGCCTCTGCCCCCCTCCTCAGCCTCTTTATAACAAGGTCCCTCTAATTACATCCTAAGGGTGCCTTGCTGTTAACCCTTTCCTCAGATCTCCCGAGAGATCGCTCTGCATATTCTATGTGGTTTTCTCAATCAGTAGAGAATTTCTATAATACTGTAATATAAAGCTAAATGTCTGCTGCCTCCTGTCTCTCTGTCGCACTTGTCAGGTCTAGAACTGTGAAGAAGTTGCTCATGTCTTCTGTATCTATCATAAGACAGTTGTTATGTGTCCTAGGCACAACGTCCTGCAAACAGCAGCCTCTGATGGAACACATTCTAGCTAATAAAATACTTCTAGATACTTCATTGTAATGTTACATAAATAGTAACATAAACAGAAAATCCACATAAAACATAAACTTGATAAATAACGAGGATTTATGTGCAGTTTTGATGTTGTTATCATGTGGATTTTCTTCATACAAATCTGATTTTTTCCCCCCTAGCCATCATGAGATAGAAGAGCTTCTTCAACATCATGAACCTCTATCTACAGAATAAATCTAGTGTCCTCTTATGTGGCTGGGATGGACTCTACTTTCTGCACCCTCCACCCTTTCTCCAGCCCCTTGACACTCATCCTCTTCATAGGTAAACCAGCACAGTTGGGGGAGGGGGCAAGCAATGGTTTTGGATGACTGGGAATGAGGGTCTATGGAGACATCAACAAGCGACATGAGAGTGAAATGCATTTTTATTTCTACCACAAAGCCCCTTCTACGTTACATTTATATGGCCAGATTATTTGGTCAATTATTGGGAATGAATGCTTGTACAAATCCGATAATAGCCCTGTGTGTCGCTGATCACCTGACAAACAAGCAAATTGCTAATTCGTTGGGTGATCCAAATAATTCTCGTTTATTAGCATCAATTTGCCCTGTGTAAGACTGGAAGTACTGCAACAAACAATCGTACTAGTGATTATTCATACCCATAGAGAGGGGTGATTGGCGCATGTAAATGCAGTTAGCGAGCAGAAAGTCATGTAAATGCTCATTCCTGATTATTGCCCATTGATATCAGCCATCTCAATGGACCTTTAAGGGATTACCCATGATTAAAGGGGTTGTCCCACGAAAAGTATTCTATAGTTTTCAAACCAGCTCCTGGATCTGAATACTTTTGTAATTGCATGTAACAAAATTTTGTATAACCACTAAGATATTCAATAAAATGTATCTGTATAGCGCCACCTGCTGTTTATCCTTTTTCTTATTTTTTGTCCTGATCACTGAGAAGACCGCACATACTCGGTTTTATCCTTCAACTACCTCCTAACCTGTGATGGGGAGAGCTGAGTCACGCCCCCTTAGCTGCAGCAGAAGAGACATTCCCCTTTGGCTGCCAGCTTGATATGAATCTAGCAGAGCAATGAATGAGGAGATCTCTGGATCCATGTGAGGTACAGGGCTGGTTCTAGCTTTGTTAGGAAGAGACTGTCATGTACTATATGATGTTTGATTTTCATTTTTTACATTAATCATGGGATAATTAAAAAAATTAAATATCACATAGTAAGTAACAATCTCTTTCTAACAAAACTAGACCCAGCCCTGTACCTCACATGGATCCAGAGATCTCCTTATTCATTGCTCTTCTAGCTGACAGCTCAAGGGAGTGTCTTTTCTGCTGCAGCTCAGGGGACATCTCCTTTATGCTGCACCTCAGGGAGCATGTGTTTTCTGCTGCAGCTCAAGCAGTGTGTCCCTCATGCTGTAGCTCTGTTCTTGTAAGTGTCACAGCTTCTAATAGTAGATCTGGCTGGTGGCAGTTGAAGGATGGAGCTATGTGTGTCCACCTCATTAAAGTGGACAGAGTGGTAGGGATAATAACAAACAGCAGGTGGTGTTATACAGATCCATTTTACTGAATAACTCAGTAGCTATACTACATTTTTAATCAGATGCAATTACAAAAGTATTCAGATCCATTAGCTGGTTTGAAAAATGTACAACAGTGAGAGACTCTTGCATCCATTGTTTAGAGGCCTGAAGTTAGAAGTGGGTTTTTGGGTTTAGAATAACAATGGTCTGTCCTCACAACAGGTCATAAATATCAGAATGGTGGGGGGCACCCCCCCCCCCACAATCAGCTGTCAAAGTAATGTGATCACTTTATAGATTGGATTGTAATGGACACAGTAATACTAATTATTAGTGATGATCGAGCACCGCGATTCTTGGGTGCTCAGGTGTTCTGGCCGAACACTAGGTGGTGATCGAGTGCTTGGCCGAGCACCCGAGTATAATGGAAGTCAATGGGAGAAGACCAGGCACCCCCTGCTCTGCAGAGGGGAGGGTGCCTGGTTCATAGGGAAACATGAGAAAATGGTGGAAACACCACTGAAATGGTTAGGGAACAGCATGGGGAGGATGTCTGGATGCATCTTGGACACCGAAGTCACTGCTATTAACGATGATGTCCGACTATTACGCCACTTTTACGGAAAGACAATAATACCCCCCAAAAACAGAAGATATCGATTTTAGAGGAAATATTGTTAGGAAACATATATTTACTTGTATATAAAGCGCAAGTAGCAGCACGCCCTCACCCCTAATGTTTTACACAGTCAGATCAGCAGCAGGCACTCGCCCCTAATGTTTTAGATGGTCAGATCATCAGCAGACCCTCACCCCAAATGTTTTTGAGTGTCAGCAGCACTGAAGGTCAACTTGTCAGGAGGAGGACCAGAGTGAAGAAGTGGAAGAGGAGGTGGTGGACGATGAAATCACTGGCCCAACATGGGAAGGAGGCAAACTGATTGAGGACAGCAGTACAGAGGGGGAGGGATCCGCAGCACCGCAATAGGCTGGAAGAGGTGGTGGGGTGGCAAAAGGGAGAAGGCAGGCAACACCAACAAGTGTGGATGATAAAAGAATTGTCATTTGTAACCTGTGCCATACCAAAATGAGCAGGGGCATGAACACTAGCAACCTGACCACCACCAGCATGATCCTCATGGCAGCAAAGCACCCAAATAGGTGGCCCAAATGCCTGGATCCACAATCGGTGTCTGCGGGTCACACCACTGCCTCCTCTTCCCTGTGTTACGTGCTAGCCAAGACGCAAGCCAAGATGCCTCCCGCCCTGCACCTGGACCCTCGCAAGCACCATCAGCAAGCACATCAACTTCTGTGTCCCAGCGCAGCGTACAGATGTCCATACCCAAGGCCTTTGAACGAAAGCGCAAATACCCAGCCACCCACCCACAGGCCATAGCATTAAATGCACACCTTTACAAATTACTGGCGCTGAAAATGTTGCTGTCACGCTCTGGTGTGGAGGGTATAGCCACACCAAGAGTAAGAGGGAAGGGAAAAGGACCAAACAAGGAAAACGGTCACCTCCTGCAGGAAACCCTGAAACTAGGCCCTGACTGACTACCAGTATGAACAGGCCTTAGTAGTAGGAAAGTTCATACACAGGAACCTAAAAACAACAGACCCTATAGAACCCTGCCACTAGTGACAGGGGAAGGAGTCAACCCGTTCCTCCAAAAGGATGGACGAACAGGAGACTCCACAAGGCAAAACCACAACAGGGAAAAGTAGGATAACACAATAGGGAAAATGAGACTTATCTTAATGCAGATATTGCAGCAACCGGATCTCAGCCAAGAACCACACCACACACAACAATGTCAGCAGAAAGTATAAACCGCAAGGGATACTGGGAGAGGAAGGGATAAATAGGGGAAAGACAATCACCACACTCGCAACAGCTGAGGGGAAGGGGTGTGGTAAACAGCAACCAAACCAAGAGGAAAACATGTCAAATTCTGTCACTTTTGAAAGTCTAGCCGATTGCCTACAACCTGATACAGGCACGTTTGTGACAGTTGCTTGTGGACACTGAGGCTTTTCGCAGTCTGATGGCGGCGGCTGTCCCTCGTTACGCAGTACCTAGCCGCCACTATTTTTGCTGGTGTGCCCTCACCGCCTTACACCAGCATGTGTCCAGAAACATAACCCATGCCCTGACCAACGCAGTTACTAGGAAGGTCCACTTAACGACTGACACATGGACAAGTGCCAGGGACGCTACATTTCCCTGACGGCACACTGGGTGAACACTGTGTAGGCTAGGAGCGAGTTGTACCGTGGGATGGCATAGGTGCTACTGACACAAAAGATTGCAGGCCCTACTTCCGTCAGGATTTCCAACACCACCTACATTAGCGGCTGCAGCCCCTCCTTCTTCTCCACCACTTCCATCTAGGAATTGTCATCTTGCAGCACCAGTCAGCCATCAGTCAGTAGCTGGAAGCAGTTTAGCACAGCGGTGGGGAAGCGGCAACAGGCTGTGCTGAAACTTATTTGCTTAGGTGATAAACAACACACCGCCACAGAGCTATGACAGGGTATAAGGGACCAGGCTGAGCTGTGGCTCTCGCCACTCAACCTACAACCAGGCGTGGTTGTGTCTGATAACAGCCACAACTTGGTGGTGGCTTTGGAGCTCAGCAAGCTCACACACATACTGTCACGCTCAGGTGTGGGGGGAAAACCACACAGAGCGTAGGAGAGAAAGATTAGGCCTGGAAACTAAGGAAGGAAGATGGACACCTCCTATAGGAAACCCTGAGTCTAATCCTGACGGACTACCAGTATGAACAGGCCTCAAAGGTAGGTGAGTTCATACACAGGAACATAAACCAAACTGACCCTATAGGACCCTGGAACTAATGACAGTAATGAGTCTACCTGTTCCTCCAACAGGAAGGACGAACAGGAGTCTCCCTCAGGCCAAACAACTGCTTCAACTTAGTGGTTCAGCAGTTTCTCAAAACCTACACCAATTTGCCTGAGCTGCTGGTGAAGATGCCCATTTCCGAAAGTCACCTACAGCTTCCGCCGGTCTGGCAACGCTGCAGCAGCGCTTACACTTGCCAGCTCACTGACTGCTGTGCGACCCGCGCTGGAACTCTACCTGCAAGAAGGACAGCGCTGCATGTGGAAAAGGTTTTGATAAGCGGCCTAGTGTCACAACTAGGAAGGAAAAGTTTTGGTAAAGGATTACCTAGCTGACAATGTCATTGTCCTCAGCGATCCCTCTGTGCCTTATAATTATTGGGTGTCTAAGCTGGACATGTGGCACGAACAAGCCTTGGAGGTGCTGGCCTGCCCTGCCGCCAGCGTTTTGTCGGAGCGGTTATTTAGTGCCGCTGGTTCATAATAACTGCTAAGCGCATCCGCCTGTCAACTGAAAATGCTGACGCTAATCAAAATGAACAAGGCCTGGATTGCCCCTGATTTCGCTACCCCACAAGGGGAAAGCGGCTGAACATAAAGGAACTTTAAATGTGGCTTTTAAGGTGTATTGAATACACTGTATTTCCATGAACCCCTTCCTCTTCTCCTCCTCTTCCTCCATCATATCAAACTGCTTATTAGGCTGCCCTCGCCTTTAAATATTTAAGAGGTTCACCAGCAGGCCCTCACCCCTAATTTTTTAACCTAAAAAATTAACCTCACTCTGGTCTTCCTCCTGACATCTTGACCTAACAAGAACCTGTCTTGCGCCGCCCTCCAAACTGAGACATGAAGCTAGGAGTTTTGGATGACTTTGTTTCTTGCACCATCAGCAGCACGCCCACTTCCCTGTCCCTTACTGCTCGCCTTACGCATACTAAATGGTATATATGCAAGTTTGTCAAAAGTGCTGTTGCGCAGATTTTTTTTAGTGTATGAGCAGAAAAATTTCACCGAATGAGCAAATGTTATGCAGCAGACGCAGCGCAGGTAATGTCACATATCTGTGCTGCATGTGCAGTATAACCTTTCTGTATCCTAAATACCTGACATCCAGTGTATTTTTTTTCTGCAGTTATTCATATAGTGTATAACGTTTGCGCAATCAGGCACAGATAGTGTAGGGATAGGATTTGGCTAGGCAGGGCTAGTTGTTCTGTTGAAAAGACCCAAAAGTCCTTTTAAGGACTTTTGTTATATCTGGCTGCAATATTGTTATTCTTGATGGTCAAAATTTGCACAAGTTTGCCTAATCTTAACACCAGCTGTGCAGCGTGTGCAGGACAATGTATGTTTCTCCTATATACCTGACATTTATTGGGTTTCTTTCTGCCGCTAATCACAGTGACATTACATGTGCAGACAATGTATGTTTCTCCTATGTACCTGACATTTATTGCATTTCTTTCTGCTGCTAATCACGGCGACATTAGTAATGTCACCTTCAATAGCTACAGAAAAAATACATCGGATTTCTATTATTTGGGATACATAAATGTTAGACAGCAGACACTGAAAAGGTGGGTTAAGGTCAGGCAACCTTGCGCAATTTTTAACCCACCACAAAAATAATATATTGCAGCCAGATATAACAATGGACTTTTGTGTCTTTTGAACAGAACTACTAGCCCTGCCTAGCCAAATCCTATCCCTACACTATATGTGCCTCCTTGTGCAAATGTTATACAGCAGACACAGCTGAGGAACTGCGGCCTTACTTAACGGCAGAAAAAATAGCAACAGATGTCAGGTATATAGACTACAGAAAGGTTCTAATGCACACGCTGTGCACATGGTATTAGCGTCAGGCACACTTGCCTTCTTTTTGCCCCAAAATAAAAAATAAAAAAATGCAGCCAGATATAACAATGGACTTTTGTGTCTATTAAACAGAACTACTAGCCCTGCCTAGCCAAATCCTATCCCTACACTATATGTCCCTCCTTGCTCAAATGTTATACAGCAGACGCAAAAGAGGTACTGCAGACATAATTAACAGCAGAAAAAATAGCAAAGGATGTCAGGTATATAGTATACAGAGAGTAATACACCATGCACCAGCTGCGCAGGTGGCGTTAATGTCAGGCCACCTTGTGCAATTTTTAACCCCTTAAAAAAATATATTACAGCAAGATATAATAGCCCTTAAAAGGGCTTTTGGGTGTTTTCAAAAGAAATACTATCCCTGCCTAGCATTCTTCTCTCCCTTCACTCTCTGTCCCTCCTTGCAGCAGCTCTCCCTGAATCGGTATGAGCCGGTCACATGTCACCGGGTGCTTTATAGCACCCGATGACGCGTTTCCGGCCAGCCAATCAGTGTAATGCCAGTATCAAACATGGCTACTGGCATTACAGTGAATGCTCGAGCACATGCGGTGGTATTTGGCCAAACATGTTCGCTCAACACTACTAATTATTAGAGATGAGCGAGTAGTGTTCGATCGAGCCGGTATTCGATCGAATACTACGATATTCGGCATACTCGATTTCAATCGAGTATAACGGCGATGGCGCACTTAGAATTCGTTTCCCCTCCCACCTTCCCTGGCGCTCTTTTTCCACCAATCAACATGCAGGGGGGGTATGACAGGCACGCTGAGCACGCTGGCAGCGCGAAAACAGCGTCTACATGGATTGGCTGGAAAAACCATGTGACCTCGAATATTAAAAACTCAGCTCTTCCTGCTCGTACGCATATGCTGCGTGAACTTAGTCAGGGACAGAGGCTGGAGAAGGGAGAGACAGATTTTAGCTGTTGGACAGGCAGGAGCGTGATTAAAAGCCCTTATCAGGGCTACTACAGTGGACTTCAGTGATAGCTTACTACAATATAGACTTTACAGAGAACGGCTGCTGTATTCAGGGATAGCTGCTGGAGTAGGGACAGAGAGAGGCATTAGTGGTGTATTAGGTGCTCTGCTACATACCAAACTATATTTGGCACTACTGTTCAGCGTTCTTTTAGGCTGAACAACCCTGTTATATAACTAGTGTGTATATGCACCATCTGATCTGGCAGTATACGGCTGTGAATTTTATTTTATTTTTTTAAATACAGTTTATTTGGCTCTAGTGTTCTGGGTTCTGTGTGCCTGCAATACCCTTTTTGTATACCAGGTGTAAATACCCACCGTCTGTTCAGTTAGTACACGGCTGTGTACCTTGAAATATACAATATCTAGGCCATTTAATAGGCCACTGTACTGTGCGTTTTCTTGTTAAATTATCTCACATACCTGGTGTAAATACCCACCGTCTGTTCAGTTACTACACGGCTGTGTACTTTGAAATATACAATATCTAGGCATTTTAATAGGCCACTGTACTGTGCGTTCTCTTGTTAAATTATCTCACATACCTGGTGTAAATACCCACCGTCTGTTCAGTTACTACACGGCTGTGTACTTTGAAATATACAATATCTAGGCCATTTAATAGGCCACTGTACTGTGCGTTCTCTTGTTAAATTATCTCACATACCTGGTGTAAATACCCACCGTCTGTTCTGTTACTACACGGCTGTGTACTTTGAAATATACAATATCTAGGCCATTTAATAGGCCACTGTACTGTGCGTTTTCTTGTTAAATTATCTCACATACCTGGTGTAAATACCCACCGTCTGTTCAGTTACTACACGGCTGTGTACTTTGAAATATACAATATCTAGGCATTTAATAGGCCACTGTACTGTGCGTTTTCTTGTTAAATTATCTCACATACCTGGTGTAAATACCCACCGTCTGTTCTGTTACTACACGGCTGTGTACTTTGAAATATACAATATCTAGGCCATTTAATAGGCCACTGTACTGTGCGTTTTCTTGTTAAATTATCTCACATACCTGGTGTAAATACCCACCGTCTGTTCTGTTACTACACGGCTGTGTACTTTGAAATATACAATATCTAGGCATTTTAATAGGCCACTGTACTGTGCGTTTTCTTGTTAAATTATCTCACATACCTGGTGTAAATACCCACCGTCTGTTCAGTTACTACACGGCTGTGTACTTTGAAATATACAATATCTAGGCCATTTAATAGGCCACTGTACTGTGCGTTTTCTTGTTAAATTATCTCACATACCTGGTGTAAATACCCACCGTCTGTTCAGTTACTACACGGCTGTGTACTTTGAAATATACAATATCTAGGCATTTTAATAGGCCACTGTACTGTGCGTTTTCTTGTTAAATTATCTCACATACCTGGTGTAAATACCCACCGTCTGTTCAGTTACTACACGGCTGTGTACTTTGAAATATACAATATCTAGGCCATTTAATAGGCCACTGTACTGTGCGTTCTCTTGTTAAATTATCTCACATACCTGGTGTAAATACCCACCGTCTGTTCTGTTACTACACGGCTGTGTACTTTGAAATATACAATATCTAGGCCATTTAATAGGCCACTGTACTGTGCGTTTTCTTGTTAAATTATCTCACATACCTGGTGTAAATACCCACCGTCTGTTCAGTTACTACACGGCTGTGTACTTTGAAATATACAATATCTAGGCCATTTAATAGGCCACTGTACTGTGCGTTCTCTTGTTAAATTATCTCACATACCTGGTGTAAATACCCACCGTCTGTTCTGTTACTACACGGCTGTGTACTTTGAAATATACAATATCTAGGCCATTTAATAGGCCACTGTACTGTGCGTTTTCTTGTTAAATTATCTCACATACCTGGTGTAAATACCCACCGTCTGTTCAGTTACTACACGGCTGTGTACTTTGAAATATACAATATCTAGGCCATTTAATAGGCCACTGTACTGTGCGTTTTCTTGTTAAATTATCTCACATACCTGGTGTAAATACCCACCGTCTGTTCTGTTACTACACGGCTGTGTACTTTGAAATATACAATATCTAGGCCATTTAATAGGCCACTGTACTGTGCGTTTTCTTGTTAAATTATCTCACATACCTGGTGTAAATACCCACCGTCTGTTCAGTTACTACACGGCTGTGTACTTTGAAATATACAATATCTAGGCCATTTAATAGGCCACTGTACTGTGCGTTCTCTTGTTAAATTATCTCACATACCTGGTGTAAATACCCACCGTCTGTTCTGTTACTACACGGCTGTGTACTTTGAAATATACAATATCTAGGCCATTTAATAGGCCACTGTACTGTGCGTTTTCTTGTTAAATTATCTCACATACCTGGTGTAAATACCCACCGTCTGTTCAGTTACTACACGGCTGTGTACTTTGAAATATACAATATCTAGGCCATTTTAATAGGCCACTGTACTGTGCGTTCTCTTGTTAAATTATCTCACATACCTGGTGTAAATACCCACCGTCTGTTCTGTTACTACACGGCTGTGTACTTTGAAATATACAATATCTAGGGCCATTTAATAGGCCACTGTACTGTGCGTTTTCTTGTTAAATTTATCTCACATACCTGGTGTAAATACCCACCGTCTGTTCTGTTACTACACGGCTGTGTACTTTGAAATATACAATATCTAGGCATTTTAATAGGCCACTGTACTGTGCGTTTTCTTGTTAAATTATCTCACATACCTGGTGTAAATACCCCACCGTCTGTTCAGTTACTACACGGCTGTGTACTTGAAATATACAATATCTAGGCTTTCTGTGCTACGTGCGTTTCTTGTTAAAATTATCTCACATACCTGGTGTAAATACCCACCGTCTGTTCAGTTACTACACGGCTGTGTACTTTGAAATATACAATATCTAGGCCATTTAATAGGCCACTGTAC